>JAAEAF010006280.1:0-80313 GCA_011037195.1 Triatoma infestans | reverse complement strand
TGTGATCTGACATACGTTATCTGTCAAAATTCCTCAACCGGAAGTGCCACTTTACTAAGTGTTTTTTTCAGTTTTTTGAAATTTTCTCAAAAATGGCTCCGACGATTTTCTTTAAACTTTTTATATCAACTTCACATGGAAAGATCTACAATTCTTATTTGAAACATTTCTCTGGGAAAATTCATATAAGGGCACTTTTGGTGGTGGGGTGGGGGTAGGTTGTCCTCTAAAGTGCAATTTCAGTTTATTCGACAATTCTGTCATCTAAATAATGTTAATTAGAATTAAATATGTTGTTGAAATTCCGAGTTTGAAAAAAATTGGATAACCGGAAGTGCGTTTACTTTACCACTTTATTAAATGATTTATTCTCTTTTTCGCAATTTTCTCAAAAATGGCTTCGACGATTTTTTTTGAAACTTCATATATAAATTAAACATGCAAAGATCTACATCTTTTATTTAAAACATTTCTTTGGGAAAATTCTTTTAAGGGCACTTTTAGGGGAGGGTTGGGGTTATGTTTTTCTCTAAAGTTCTATCATAGTGATTATACAATTCTATCATCCAAACATAATTAATTAGAAATAAATATGTGGCTGAAATTCAGTTTCAAGAAAATTAGTAAACCGCAAGTGCGCTTTTACTGAACAGTTTTCGACGAATTTCATTCAAATTTGGTACACAAACTATGAAATTTGTCAATTACAATTTTGAGAACTGGAGTAAGAGAAAGTTGTGTGAGTATTTCACACCAGATTTTGTTACTACTTCTCTATTTCCAGTATCAGTATATTTTTCATTCTTTCTTTTTTAAAAAGAAACAAACAAAAAAAATTAATTCATTGAAAATAATTTTGTAGATTTATATGCGGTAAATAAGAAGAAGAAGAAATCTTTCAATAAATATTGGATCAATTGTGAAGGCTAGTATATGGCCGTCATCATGTTGCCTAGCAACCACACACATAACTAGAACGTTGACGTCTTCTTATAGATATTGTCTTCCATCCCACTAATCCTTTATATATATTCCATTCATAGAGAAGATGTTGAGAATTTTTATGAATCAGTAATGAATTTATGTATAAGAAAAGGGTATGGGGATTACTAATAATTTTACTTTATTAATCTCACTTTATTTTAAGTAATATGTACATAACAAGATGAATTAAGTTGTTATGCAATTTACTATAAATAAAGATCTGGTGTGAAACATTGATACGACTTACTCTTACTCTAGTTAATAGAACTTAATCAAGAAATTGTCTTTAAAATTGTTATTACATAATAAACTTCATATCGGTAAAAAAACTCGGCTTTGAAAACCTCCAAAGTCATCCTTAACCGGAAACCTGGCTAACTTCCCACTTCCCCATCCAGCTATTGACCGATTTCTTTACTCAGTTTCATCCGCAAACTCTTAGAGAAAATCATCCGCTAACAATATACTAACTGACGAACAATTTGACTTCAGACTCGAACTCTCCACAGAATTTCAACTAACTAGAATTATTGACAACATTACCCGCAACTTTCACCTCAGAAAACACACATGGGCATGTACTTCTTGATATTGGAAAAGCTTTCGATCCTGTTTTGGCACACTGGTCTCAATCTTTCGTCTAACAGAATATATCTTTCCTCTATACTTAATCAAACTTACACATTCTTACCTTACTATTAGACAATCCTACACGCATTTTAATACTGCCTACTGTGATCTCTATTCAATTCAATCCTCAGTCCTATCCTATTCATCACTTACATAAATCCTTTTCCTAAACTTGCCCACGTCAACTTAGCCCTCTATGCTGACGAAGTCGCTATTTACACGCACTCCTGGACAATTGACACGATCACCAACACATTTACAACTTTAATAGGCAAAATAAAAAAATATTATACATAATGGAAAATAAAAATTAACCACAACAAAACCAACGCCATACTTTTTATAAAACGCAGACCCATAATCAACAAACTCCATTAAATATAACAATACTATTATACCATGGACAAACAGTGTTAAATATCTCGGAATAACTCTAGATAGCAGACTGAATTTTACCAATCATGTATAAGACCAAGTCAATCAGGTAAGATGACCATCAGACTGTTCTTTCCGCTACTCTCCCGTGACTACAAAATGACTGTACGTAAGAAACGTTTACTCTAAAAAAAACCGTAATCAGGTCGATGTTGTTATACCCTTCCTCTGCCTTGAGCCTAACCTATACTAGTAACAGTAAAAAAAATTACAGAACGAATTCCTCAGATTCGCAACTGACTCATCATGCTACCCAAAGTTACATCACTTACACGAGACAAGTTCAACAGAAACTGTTCACAACTAGTTGTTGTGGTTGGTTCCGCAGTGCTGGAAAGCATCAGAGACATTTTCCGTGATAGCCTGCTTCTTTTTGTGGTCATCGACCGGTTTCGGGCGTTCGCCCATCATCAGGATGTTTTTGTTAAATAGTGTAATAACAGAGCAAATGCAGGTTGATACACTGAGTGTATCAGTGTTATTACACTGTCTGATGATGGGTGAACGCCCGAAACCGGTCGATGACCACAAAAAGAAGCAGGCTAACTCGGAAAATGTCTCCGATGTTCACAACTACATCAAAAATAGACTACTAAAACTACTTTCATCTTTAAATTTCCTACATAAACCCTCTTTGCCGTGAAATTGGTAACTGCGACAACAAACGGACACAAGAGAATTAGAAGCATCCTTAATTAACCCCTTCCACCTGGACTGCAGGTTTTTCCTTCCTTTTTCCCTGCAATGTAAATCCTCAATAATATAATATGCCGATTTCATTTGTATTACAGGCTGTAATAATGTTTATACATTAGAGCTTCAATTTCAATTTTTAAATATGTATATAAAATTTGTAAATAAATAAATAAATAAAAATAAAAATAAAAATGGACTAAAGCAACATTCAAAATAATAATTTGTATCGTTCTCTTAACCAATTTTGTGTTTAATGATTTTGAATATATTAACTTCAGATTATTTAAAATATGAAAAGATAACTCAGAATTATAAATATTATAGCAGCTAAATTGGTTTTCTGAAAAATGAACTTACGCCACTTTTTAAAATAAATGGCTCAATTGTTACATTAATCAGCGCTGTCATAGAAAAGACAATTTGGTTCATATAATCAAAGTTTCATTAAAAAAAAAAAGAAGAAAAATATGAACCAAAACTGTCGAAAACGAAATTAAAATTTTTAATTGTACTTAACAAACTTAAAATAATTATTTAATTGACACGTGGTATTTTGATGCACTTAAGTACTAATCTGTCCATGAGTGAGGCCTCAAGAATAAAGTTATAATTAATTAAAGTGAAATTTATAGTGACAAAAGTAAATTGAAGTTAAAAGTTATTGGAATAAATAATTGATAATGACAAATAAAATATTGATGGAAATGATTATTAGCAATATTTTATTTCAACAACTTCAAATTTCATTTTTAATCTTTTTTTTTAAAATAATTCTAATTCATTATTAATAAATAAAATAATTTACTACCCTCTGTTTAATTTTTAATTTCTCTTAGTAAGAGGAAGTATTGTAATCGTGCCAAATTTTCGATATCGAGTTTTCACCGGAAATATCTGTTTTGAGGTCCCTTGAGTCCAAAAAAGTGGTTTTTAGCAAATTGTGTGTGTGGTGTGTGTGTGCGTGTGTGTGTGTGTGTATGTATGTATGTATGTGAACAGCATAGCTCAAAAGCGAAAAATGGCAGAAAGTTCAAACTTGATATTCCGTTTGGGTATCACCATGCAATCCGACAGTAGAAGATCAGCGGTCGAAATTCCTCGACCGGAAGTACGACTGTACTGAATGGTTTTTTTTTCACTTTTTTACAATTTTTTCGAAAATGGCTCCAAACGATTTTCTTTAAACTTCCTATATCAACTACACTTACAAAGATCTACAATTTTTTTTTTGGAAACATTTCTCCGGGAAAATGCATTTAAGAGCACTTTTAGGGGAGGGCTGGTGGTGGGTTGTCCTCTAAAGTGCTATTTCAGTTTACTATACAATTCTATCATCTAAATAATATTAATTAGAATTGCATGTGTTGTTGAAATTCCGAGTTTGAAAAAAATCGGGTGACCGGAAGTGCATTTTTACTAGAATGTATTTTTCAGCGTTTTTGGTATTTTTTTACTTTCTTGCAATTTTCTCAAAAATGGCTCTGACGATTTTCTTCAACCTTGGTAATATCAACTACACATACAAAGATCTACAACTTTTATTTAATACATTTCTTTGGAAAAATTCATTTAAGGGCACTTTTAGGGGAGGAGGTGGGGTTAGATTTTCCTCTAAAGTGCTATCATAGTTGATTATACAATTCTACCATTCAACCAAAAATTAATTAGAAATAAATAGATGGCTAAAAATTCCAAGTTTCAAGGAAATAAGTAAATCGGAAGTGCACTTTTACTGAACTTTTTTTTTTTTCAGTTTTCGACAAACTCCAACGAATTTCATCAAATTTGGTGAACCCAAACTATAAAATTTGTCAATTACAATTTTTGAAAACTAGAGTAAGAGAATGTTGTGTGAGTGTTCCACACCAGATTTTTTTACGTGTGGAAAAGTAAAAGATCTGATAACAATCGTCGAAAGAAAAAAAAAACAAACAATCCAGAAATGGAAGAAGTGATATTGATTGAAATATTTTAATTGATATGGTTGTGTATGTATCAAGGTGATTTTCTGTTTTAAGTAAAGTTTTCGACAAGGTTTGGCACCCTGGACTGCTGTGGAAACTCAAAAGCATCCTACCATATACCTATTTCCTTATTCTTAAATCATACCTGAGTAATCGGTTTTGCCAAGTCTCTCAGGGTTCTTCCTTTTCTCCCTATTTCCCTGTGAAAGCTGGAGTACCGCAAGGTAGTATCCTTGGTCCAATTTTATACACAATATACACGGCTGACCTTCCCCTACACCCTAATACAGTAACATCAACCTTCGCTGATGATACTGCTATTCTTTCCTCCCATACCGAACCTACTACTGCATCCAGTCATCTTCAAGATTATCCTTCCTTAATAGAAGAGTGGTGCAAAAAATGGAAGATGAAAGTTAATGAAAAGAAATGTATTCACACCACGTTTACACTTCGTCACTTCCTCTGTCCTGGTGTTAAATTAAATAACACCTTCCTACCTACTGCTGATAGAGTACGCTATCTTGGGTTATATATAGACAAAAGACTAACCTGGAACCCCCATACCAGACTGAAAAGGACTGAAACTAATAGACGATTTCTTATCCTTTCAAGACTCTTAGACAAATGATCCAAACTTACTTTAAAAAATAAGCTCACACTATACAAAACTTTACTACGACCAATATGGACTTACGGACTAGAGGTATGGGGGTCCACTAAGCATTCCAACGTTTACCGTAACCAATCCTTACAGTCCAAAATCCTACGAAAAATTACCAATGCTCCTTATTATGTCTCCAATAAAACCTTACATAATGACCTATCCATTCCATTTGTGTCCGATCTAATTAAATCCCGCTATCAAAGATTCCATAACTCCCTGTCCCATCATCATAATCCTTTGGTTCAGCAACTTGCTAGTCAAACCTTACCTGATAATCCTTCTCGACGCCTGAAGCGTCAGTGGCCCCGTGACCTTTTAAATTAACTCCACAGCCTTGAAGTAATACCACTGGGTATTTTCTTCCCATGTAAATCATGTCTTGTAATCTTTTATCACATTTGCTTATTGTATATATTGTACAGTTGCAAATAAATTATTGAAGGAGAAAAAAAAAAAAAGTAAAGTTTTCCGCCGGCAAGCCACAGGTATTATATCTCTAAAAATATCATTTACGCAATAAAGAATTCCATTTCTGGTGAAATAATATTTTGAAAAATCTCACGACTACAATACAGAGCATGTTATATCAATAAACATTCCAAACATGTACCATGGACAAACAGATAAAAAGCAAATAAATAAAAAAAAAGTATAATGCAGTTATGCTATTCGAGATAAACTGCTAGAGATATAGAAAGAACTTAAAATGGTTGGAAAATTAGATACAGTAGAGGGAGCAACAGGAATACGAAGGATGGAAGATAAGATATCCCTGGTTATAATAGAGGGGGATGTAAGGTACAGGAGAGACTTTACTGGAGAAGAAAAACATGTGAGACACGCTTTCCATAGAAAATTGTCTGACAGAGATAGTATAGAGAATAAAATGGGAAAGAAAGAGAGAGCGAAGGGGGGGTTGTTGGAAAAAAAAGGGATGATGCTACATACAATGTTGAGGTCCCCAAGGTTAAAAATTCCAGGTTTAACAAACATTATACTCCTTCACCTTCTTATATGTAGAATTTCCATCCCTGTGATATATTATATCTGTCTTATTTTTTCAGGTTTTTTTTTTGCCCTATGATATTTTAAGTATGGATTAAAGAATATTGTTACAGTGTATTATTATACTGATTTGGTCTATAAAAATCTGGTATGAAACACTCACACAACTTTCTCTTACTCTAGTTCTCAAAATTATAATTATTGACAAATTTTATAGTTTGACTACCCAGATTTAATGGCATTCCTCGAAAACTGAAAAAAAAAAAAACTGTCCACTAAAAGCGCACTTCCGGTTTACTAATTTTTTTGAAACTCGGAAATTTTGGCTATCTATTTATTTTTAATTCATTTTTTTTTTTTTTTTTGGATGATAGAATTGTATAATCATCTGGGTAAATTGCACTTTATAAAGAAAAACATAACCCCGAGCCCTCTCCCCTAAAAGTGTCCTTAAAAGAATTTACCCAGAGAAATATTTTAAATAAAAGTTGGAGATTTTTGTATGTTTAAATAATATATAAGAAGTTTCAAAAAAATCGCAGGAAAAATAAAAAAAAATCATTTAGTGAAGTGGTAAAAAGTAAACGCACTTCCAGTCATCCGATTTTTTTTTCAAACTCGGAATTTCAACTACATATTTAATTCTAATTAACATTATTTAGAATGATAGAATTATCTAATAACTGAAATAGCACTTTTGATGAAAACCTAATCCCATCACTCCTCTATAACTGCCCTTAAATGAATTTTGCCACAGAAATGTTTCAAATA
This sequence comes from Triatoma infestans, assembly GCA_011037195.1. Lineage (NCBI taxonomy): Eukaryota > Metazoa > Arthropoda > Insecta > Hemiptera > Reduviidae > Triatoma > Triatoma infestans. The sequence continues at coordinate 73,161 of JAAEAF010006280.1, read as the reverse complement.
AAAGTTGTAGCTCTTTGTATGTGTAGTTTATATACTAAGTTTGAAGAAAATCGTCAGAGCCATTTTTGAGAAACACGCAAAAAAGTAAAAAAAAAAAAAAAAAAAACTATTAAAGTGGTACTTCCGGTTGTGGAATTTTGATAGATGACGTACTGTCAGATGCCATGGTGATACCTGAATGGAATATTAAGTTTCAACTTTCTACGGTTTTTCGTTTTTGAGCAATGCCGTTCACATATACACATATATACAGACTATTTGATAAAAACCACTTTTTTGGACTCAGGGGACCTCAAAACGGATATTTCCGATGAAAACTCGATATCGAAAATTTGACATTGTAATCGTGTCTTTCTAGAAGTAAGAGAATATAATAAAAATGACAAGCTATGTGGCCAAAAAAATGATAAAAAAAGTTTAAAGTTAAAGAGTTGAAATGTTCAGTAGTAAATCATTTCATCAAAATGGAAAAAAAAATCTGATGTGAAACACTCACACGACTTTCTCTTATTTCGTTTAGAGAGAGTTGTAATTGACTGATTTTCTTTAAGATTATAAATTAAAAGTTTATTTATCTTCAATTTTTGCATCAATATGAAAATCTAAACTTAATTAAATGACTTTTTTTGAAGAAAGCATAACTTCCTTCCTTTACAAAACTTCTTTAGATGAATTTCTCGTCAAAAGTTTCAAACAGAAGTGATAGATAGAGCTCTTATATAGTTAGTATACCACCAAATTTATTGAAATCCGTCGGTGTTTCTGAGAAGAATGGCCGAATCATGACCGAATTGTGAACTAATCACTCCCCATCTCATGTTCACTGCTTGTAGAGAGGGCAAACTAAGGAGCAAACAAGTTTAAAGAAAATCGTTGGAGCCATTTTTGAGAAACACGCAAAAAAGTAAAAAAAACAAAAAAAAAACAAGTAAAGTGGTACTTCCGGTTGAGGAATTTTGACAGATGACCCACTGTCAGATGCCATGATGATACCTAAACGGAATATCAAGTTTCAACTTTCTATGGTTTGTTGTTTTTGAGCCATGCTGTTCACATACACACACACACATACACACACACACACACACACACACACACACACACACACACACACAGACCATTTGCTAAAAACCTCTTTTTTTGGACCTCAAAACGGATATTTCCGGTGAAAACTCGATATCAAAAAATGTAACACGATCGCAATGCTTTCTCTTACTAGCAGTAAGAAATAGTAATAAAAATAAGTTGTGAAATATTCATACTACTTTCAATTTACATAGTTATAACTGAATAATTCTTACTGTTCAGATTGTCCGCAAGGGGTATCTGTTGCATGCAGTTACTTGGAAAGTAGCGACCCCACGGGTTACCATAGCTCAGTTACTCCATGCACTTTGTCAGAACAGAGTAATACACTTAAACTACTACATACAATCTACACTTTACAGACAATGACAAACACAGTACACAAACTAGGGTCTCCGTCTCTAGTTAATTGGTCTAATCCAAGGGAGAATGAAGGATTAGCTCAGTGGTAGCGCGTTGGACTCTAGCAACGCGGAGGTCCCGGGTTCGAATCCAGCATGCTGCAGTTTGATTTATTTCTTCCTAGGAGTCTCTACAACTTACTGTCCGGTGATGGGCATTTATTATTATTATTATTATTATTATTATTATTATTATTATTATTATTACTGAGCACACTCCAGGCCACCGTACCTAGCGCATAGCGCCAAAAACCGGTGCCTAGTAAGCAAGTTTCTGTCCCTGCCACGGGGAGTCGGACCTCTACATATTCGTCTAGTCCTTCGTAGTACCGACAAAGTCTTTAAAACTGATTGCACTTTTCATCAACTCTTTGCAATCGCCAATTCTCTCTCCTCTCCTTTTCAGCATGAATTCCATATGGAGTTGAATTCCGGAGATGGATTCCTACTAAAATCTGCAATTTACTGTTTAGATGTTAGTTGCCTTTAATTTAGATGAAAAGGAGAATCTGAACTTTATGAAAAGATTTTTTTGAAGGAAAGCATACACTCCCACTCTGTCAAAACCCCCTTAAATAGATTTTCTTGGGAAAAGTTACAAACAAAAGCGATCGGTCTCTTATATATAGATTGTAGACTGTTGTAGGGGATTATTGCACTGTGACCTGAAAGATCCATCGTACCTCCTCGGAACTTTCTCAGTGCACTGCCAGCCTCCAAGCACTATTCTCTAGCTACAGTCCACACTGCTCAACACCGGTCAATGAGTTGTAGAGTCTTCCTAGGAAGAGAAAATGTAAGGGCAGCATACTGGATTCGAACCCGGGACGGGCCTCCATTGAGCTGATCCCTTCCTTCTCCCTTGACTTTCGCCAATTAACTAGGGACGGAGATCCAAGTTTGTGTACTCTGTTTGGTCCTTGTCAGTAAAGTGTAGAGTGTATGTAGTTTAAGTGTATTGTGTCCTGTTCTATCTGACGAAATGAATGGAGTACTGAGCTGTGGCAACCCGTGGGATCACTATTTCCAAAGTAACTGCGTGCAACAGATACCTCTTGCTGGTTTATATATAGATAGTAAACCCGAGTTTTAATAAAACCCGTTGGTGATTTATGATGATAATCGCAGAAAAACTGAGAAAATTTTTCAGTGAGCAGCACTTCAGGTCAACCGATTTTTCTCAAACTCAGAATTTTGACATAATCTTTAATTTTAATTAATATTATGCAGATTATAATGGAGTTGATGAGAACAGAAATTAGGACTGATTAATTAAACGAGATCTGAAGACACTGTACCTAGCGCATAGGTATAAGCTTACACAAACTGCACTGGACTTTAATGATTTCATAGAATAAAAGGTGGGAGTAGAGATATGACACGATGCTATGTATGTGGTTGAATCTGATAGATTGATCTCTGTCTAGATCTCTCACTGGCTTAAATACAGGTTTTCCCCACTCTAGCCTGCTTAAGTGAGAGAATACCAGAGAGAGTCTGTTTTCTCTCGGTCGGGCTTGTGTTCTCTCTCTCTCTCTTGCCGATACACAGATGAAAAATCATACAGCTATCTAAAATAGCACTTTAGGATAAACCTATCCCTCATTGAAATGAAAGATTTCAAGTTAAAGTAATAGCTCTTTATTTGTATGGTTGGTATAACAAGTTTAAGATAAATCTTAGGAGCCGTTTTCAAGAAAATCTGAAAATACTGGAAAATCCATTTAATAAAAATGGTACTTCCGGGAAGACTGATTTTTTTCCGAAACCATTTCTGTCAGGTCCCTTGGTGGAAATTAAACGGAAGTATCAATTTGTAACTTCCTGCGATTTTCCGTTTTTGAGTGATGCTGGCCATTTCTAGAAACTATATGAGCTTAATTTTTTTTTTTTTTTTTTACTCAAAGGTGCCCTGAAACTTGTATTTCCAATGAAAACTGGATATCGGAAATTTGACACGACAGCAATACTTTGTAAGCAATAAGAGAAGATAAAAACAAAGTCTTGTTTACAATAAATTAATAAGGTTTTTGTCCCCACTAAGACACAGATGTAATGAATAGCGGGAAATTGCGTTTGCTACTGTAAAGTGTAACGATAATTGTGTTTATCAGTATAGTGTGTGAAAAAAGAAAAGGAGACACTGTCTGGAGAAAAGTAAACAAGATTTGCCCACTCACTTTTAACGCCTACTCAGGATAAACCTTTAATAGCTTCCAATTATTTATCTTTAATTCTTCAATAAATTAAATAAATAAATAATAGCACCATTTATATTATCAGAAATATTTAGAAAAACTGATAATTATCGGCAACATGAAAGCAAAATATAATTAAATCTTTTATAAGAAATTGTTTCGATAATCATTTACTTAAATAGAATGCCGACTAGAAAAAAAGTTAATATTTGTTAATTTATCGCAAACATGTAACCCCCGGAGTAGTCCATACTCCGTTGAACTCTGCTCCTGATCATTATATTTGTTTAGTAAATAACAAGAAATAAAATATAAAAATAAAGAAAGAAAGAAAGGTAAGCTCCTTTAACACCCTATTATCTCAACCTCTGATAAGCTCGGTACAGTAAATACAGGAAAGATAATTAATAATATAAATTGAGGTGAGATACCTGGGGTGGGCTCTGATTAGTAGAAAACACCAAAAATATAAATGGAAGAGTGGAAATATTGAGTGGGCTGTATTATAATATAATATAATGGTTGAACCAAATGGGAAATTAAAATATCAAAATTATATGGAAAAAGTGAATATAAAATTAAATTTACAAATGGGTAGCAAATATTATTTATTATCACTTTCAATGGGGCAAAGGAATGGCGCTTACACTGAAATGCAGAATCCTGGTTACAAGTGCTGGAAGACCCTTGTTTCCCTTATAGGGAGGGGATAAGGGGAGAGGAATAAGGAAATAAATCTAATGTACCTCCAACTCTTAATTCTTGACCAATATATGGCTGATGATTGTTGATAATAATTAAACGGGCTCCCAGAAGCTGCCCGGCTGGAAACCAACCGGAAAAAACAACCACGTGATTTTACCATAATTTCTGCAGGCTAGGAGAGATCGGAACCGCTCACTCGATAAAAGAACTAGTTTTAAACACGACCCAGGAAAACCAGAAGGAATACAAACTTGGGTTTTCACAATTAAGGGCAACCGAACTGGCTTGAATTGCATAGGCAGAATGACTACTAAGTGTGCTGCATTATAACTTGCTCGACTCAAGCATTTACAGAGCGAACGACTCAAGCGAGTTTTAGATAGCGACTGACTGGGAGAGGAGAAAATGCATAAGTTACCTCCTCTCAACTTTTAGGGCACACCCTAATTAATTAGTAAATTATTATCAAGATAGTACAATTCCCCCCTCCAAAATAAAATTATTGTACCCCGTTGGTGACAAATTTGAATTTACATTAAATACCGAACAATACCCGTACATTTCTTTTAAAGTAGTAGCTCTCATCATGTGTATTTATTTATGGAAAAAAGTAACTTTACTCATTAGTTAGTATATTAGTTAACATAAATTTAGTAAATATAAAAATGAAGAAAATTTGCAATAAGAGAATTTTATGGGACGTTTCACATGTGTTTTATTACTATTTTATTCAAATCATTTCGTCTATTTAGAATGTTAAAAACTTCAGAGTTTAAGATAATTACACAAAATTAGAGATTACTAATATAACAGCAAAAACCCACATGATTGATGAGTTTAATAAAATGATAAGCCTAAATTAAAAACAAGTAAAAGTGCGTAGTTAAAATAATCAACGCTAAATTGGGGCAAAATTACAAGTTTATATAAACAACTGTAATTCTTAATAGCTGTTTTTTTTTTCTCTTATGTGATTTTGTGCATAAAATATGTCAAAACTGAAAAGTTGCAGGGGGCACGAAGGTTTCCATCGGAACCATTAACCGTATTATTATATTATAATTACAATTTATTCGTCTGTGGCTACGCTATCTAAAAGACCCGCTGGGACCATATAGCTACCACAAAAAACACAAAAAAAAAAACCGGGTCTAGAACAAAAATCCAGACCCGGGTCTAACCCATCTAAGATTCACCGCAGTCTAAACAAATTGGACCATAACCTTAACGGAAAACAGCCTAACCTCTTTCTGCACAAATATCCTGTTCCGACAAAAGGTCCTAGTTTCCTCACAACCCATCAATCCGTCATAAGATGGATGGATGTTTCTTCCTCTGTCTCACAAACTTTATAAATACGGTCTGGCAAGAGCCCCATCATGTGAAGGTGTCTCCTTAAACGACAATCCCTAAATAAAGGATCCAACTAGATGCCTAAGAGAACCGTGAAAGGTACAGCAACATCTCACTAATAGTCCTGACAAGAACCCCCAATGAGCATGTTGCCGACAATCAACTGTGCTCATCCATAGAGATAAATGCTTTCAAACTATCCATGTCTGGAAGCTAGACAGACACACCAACAGTAGGCTCGGGACCAATGAAAGGGAGAGAGGTGCCTAATTTGGCAAGCTGGTGCCTAAATTTCCAAAATTCCCATATGACTGGTACCCAGACTAGAAATACATTCTTCAAAGAAGACATCTCTTCCAGTCTTTTAGAACATTCTAGTACCAACTTGGAAGTGAAGACACATAAACTCAGCGCCTTCAATGCAGCTGGACTGTCCGAGCAGATATAAACAATTTTTTGGGTGTTACCTCTCATCCAAAATACAACAAAGAATTGCAAAAACCTCAGCCTGGATAACGGAGTGGTCCATTCACCAAGAGATACTGCCAAGTGATCTCCTGTCCCAAAATATTCGCAGCTCCAGACCTAACACTCATTCTGGAACCGTCCGTGTAACACCACACGTATCCATCAACCGCAAGTACGACTTAACGGAACAGTTTTTTTTTTTCAATTTTCGCGTTTTTCTCAATAATGGCTCCAATAATTTTCTAAATATATAAATGCCTATCACTTTGATTTAATACGTTTTTCCTAGAAAATTAATTTTTTGGAGGTTCTTGGGGGGGGGGGCAATATTACTACTTTCCTATAAGAGCCACTCCAACACAATGTATGGGTATGTCCATACTTGGGCGCTTTCCTCTTCCTCTTCCCTTTCAACTTGCGCTTCCTCTTTCCATTTCAACATGCGTTGCGCATGCCTTTCGAACATGCCTCTTGATGCATTCAATTTGTTGTCCACACTTCATCCGTTCTGTGTGCATTTTATCAATGGCTTCGACAGAAGCGGCATTAGCTATTTGTGCAGGTTACCTGTTTTTGAAAAGTGCACGAAAAAGAAAAAAACAGCGAGCCCTCATCTTAAGAAACCATTTGCAATTGACCTTAATAAGGGCTCGCCAAAAAAAGAATTTAATTACAGGCTATCGAGAGCAAGGAGAATCGTTGAAAACGCTTTTGGTTTGATGGCGCCAGCGTTCAGAATTTTTCGTAAGCCTATAAAAATTACACTTATTGGGACTATGGTTGATATAGTGTTAACTTGTCTTCTGCTTCATAATTTTCTCCGGGCGCAGCCAGATGCAACTTGACAGCTTCACCACCTGGAAGTTTTGATCACGAGAATGAAAGCACTGGTGAAGACATTTAAAGAACATGAAGAAAAGTTACTTCCAGTGATAATGGTATGAGACCTCTACAACAAGTACCACGGAACAAGCATCACTTCTCGCACTTTTGTTGGCATATAATTTTGAATTTACATCCCACAAAACTGTTTGAAGACGATAATCTTGTATAAAAATCAAGTGTCTCTTGATTATAGACATAATCAGAAATCTACTGTCGGATATATTTATTAATTAATATTGAATTAATTAAAGTTGAATAATATCATTACTGATAAAATTATTATTAAAATAATAAAACATTAAATAATATTTGATATTAATTATATAATATATAACCTATAAAAATATCACACAACACGTAGCGAGAGATCAACAAGACGCATAGAATGTTGAACGAAAATCCAAGTAATTGGATTCACGTGCGGTGTGGTTGCGTCATGAAAATAAAGGCCAATTCAACTTCCACGAGGTATGCAATAACACATGCCTCTCTTGAAAGAAAAATTGCACCAGTGTGGACATACCCTTAGGGTTCTTGCTCATTGTATAATATTCAGGTGCCAGAAATTCTTTTAACCTGAATTTACTTTATATAGAATGGGCTTTCAAGTTTTTTTGTGGGGAGGGGGAGGATTTTCTAGTAAACAGCTCCCAACATTGTCTTTAAATTTGGAATGTTTGATATGTACAGGTAACAAAGCTGGCACTTCATTTGAAAATTTTGTCCAAAAAAATTTACATTAAGGGGGAGTTCTGTGGATTCTTGAATTTAGATATCAAAATGGCGCTTTCTTCTGGTTCTGCAATGTAATTACTTCCAACTATTACTTCCAACCTAAATTACAGTAACAGAAAGATTTGTGAATTTTTCACACCAGACTTTTTTTTTTTAGTAAGTTACGGTTTAAAAATAAATATGTTTCTACCTCAGTAAAAGAGACGACATTGAGGGAGATATTTCCTTTCTATATAGTTAATATTCATCCTTTGAAAGTACGTGATTTTTGCAATAGTCACGTAGAAAATCATATTAAAAATAGAACAGCAATCCTGGGGATCTAGCGGTGGTTTAAGGATCTAAAGAGATTAAGTTGGCATCTGAAATAACAATATTTATTTAAATAATGTCATTTCTGATTAACACGGGATAAATCTCTAATTTATCATTTATTTTTTTTTAAATATATCAAATTGTAGCAATTTTGGCCGTTAGAAATGATCAGATGTATCTCCCTAGTTGGCTGATCGGTCTGGCCTGTTTGTCGAAACGTCGGGATATTAATAAAAACACTTAAAAATTTTTTTGGTGTTTTCTTATGATACCCTTCGGCCGATCAGCCAAACAACAGATACTTCTCATCTTATTTTTTTAAAAATATTTATGAGAGGAATGCGACTAAATTCTGAATAATGGAAAATCCTTGTAGGACCTTATAATCATAACGGAAAGGAAAAAAACAACAAAAAGGGACTGTACGGCCCCAATGCAACCCAGATCCACACTTAATCCAACTGAGATTCACCAATGCCCTAATAAACTACGTAGATAACCCTAATAACCTGCAAGAGAAATAGCCAATGTTCTTTCACATAGACAACACAAGCTTTCACGACCAAAATCTTGTTACTTTCTTCTAAATACTTTCTGTTCTCTCGTAAATATTACGATATCCTCCATTTTATAAAATTAAATGTTCATCGGAAATACATGTTTTGATATCTCCTAAATACAAAAAAAAAAAAAAATCTGGTTTGAAACACTCACACAACTTTCTCTTATTCCTGTTCTCAAAATTATAATTGACAAATGTTATAAAATGTCAAATATTACGAAAATACTGTTTCAGTAAAAGCGCACTTCCGGTTTATTAATTTTCTTAAAACTTGGAATTTGGGCCATCTATTTATTTCTAATTAATTCTGTTTGCATGATAGAATTGTATAATCAACTATGATACCCACATTAGAGGAAACTGTAACCTTACCCCTCCCCTAAAAGTGCACTTAATTGCATTTTAAATGTTTTAAATAAAAGATGTAGATCTTTGCATGTTTAGTTTATATGCGAAGCTTCAAGAAAATCGTCGCAAAAAGTGAAAAAAAATCATTTAATAAAGTGTTAAAACAAACGCAAAACCGGTTATCCGATTTTCTTTCAAACTTGGAATTTCAACAATATATTTAATTCTAATTAACATTATTTAGATGGCAGAATTGTCTAATAAACTGCAATAGCAGTTAAAATGAAAACTTAACCCCACCCTTCCCCCAGAGGGTTCCTGAAATGGATTTTCCCGGAGAAATGTTTCAAATAAAAGTTGTAGCTATTTGTATGTGTAGTTTATATACTAAGTTTGAAGAAAATCGTCAGAGCCATTTTTGAGAAACACGTAAAAAAGTAATAAAAAAAAAAAACTAGTAAAGTGTTACTTCCGGTTGAGGAATTTTGATAGATAACGCACCGTCAGGTCCCATGGTGATACCTAAACGTAATATCAAGTTTCAATTTTCTACAGTTTTTCGTTTTTGAGCTATGCTGTTCAAACGCCCACACACACACACACACACACACACACACACACACACAAAACCATTTGCTAAAAACCACTTTTTTGGACTCAGGGGACCTCAAAACGGATATTTCCGGTGAAAACTCGATGTCCAAAATCTGACACGATTGCAATACTTCCTCTTACCAGGAGTAAGAGAAAGTAATACTTCTTCCTACTAGGAGTAAGAGAAAGTAAAAAAATATTTTGGTGAATGGTGTGCATATACGTATGCGTGTTTGAACAAAAAAAATTCAGAAATATCACATTAGTTACACATCATCGCCTCTGTCTGTGTTCATGATGGTTTTTCATTCAAAATCCACTAACAGAAAGTTTGACGTTACTGAAGAATCGTTTTTAGTTTTTTTTTTTAAGATTTTCGCCAAAATGGCTCCATCGATTTACTTTGAACTTCATTTACCATCTGCCACATAAAGAGGCCTTTCTTTTTTTTATAAGAAACTTTGACCAAAAATTTGTTTTGTGTTTTTTTTTGCAGGATTCTGGACGTTAAGAACCCATAATGCACTGTTCAAAGAACCAATCCCGAATTAACAAATAGGTAAAGCAGGCATGCCCTATTGTGCCTCACGTTTTTTTTAAAGGCCTCACGATTATGGGACCAAAATAATTGTTATAAAGAATCTCAGTTGATTTCAAATTTTTATCCAATTAAAAAAAAAAAAAAAACAGATGTGATATTGATGTCTTGCCATGAAGTTGCAAGAAATAAAATTATAACCAACATTAGAAGATAGAAAAAAGTCCAATCCAACACGAACAACAAAAAATGAGAAATTCGAATATTTAAAGTTTTGTTGGTTTGTTAAAATTAAAAATATATAATTTGTGTTTAATAACATTAATAATTATTATTAATCTTTAGTTTTTAAAGAAAACAATTTCTTTGTTGCTCTACGTTTCGGGTACCATTGATGCCCTTCTTCAGGAGCTCTGCAAAAATTTATTGGAGAAAATACATTATTGTACAATTATAGTACTTATGAAAAGTTCATAGATTTATAAATAAAAAAAGAAAGAAAAATTTAAATTAAAGAAATATTACCAGAAGAAATTATAAAACGGAAGTGACAATAAATTAAATAAAATGATATTGACAATAAGATAAAATAAGACAGATAAAAAGATACCTTTAGGGTAGGAGAGGAGTGAACGTTGAGACTGAAATGAAGAGACTATTTTTTTTAAATTTAAAAAAACTTTTAAAGGGGATAAGAAAAATGAGGCGCGGCAATTTCAAATTTGGAAGAACAAATTACTGACGAGTATCTTTTTTTAAGGTTAGAAAAATATTGTTGTAAGTTGAAGTTATGATTTCTTTGTCTTTTTTAAAATTGATAGAATTCGGATGAAGGTGAATTTGTAAGGATTCGGATTGAAGATGTTTTGAATGGTTAGGGGTAAAAGTTGTAAAAATGGAAAGTGGTTATTGAAATCGATGGTATGATTTAAAAGTCAGAATATGTTTGGAGAGAGCAATGCTTGTCAATTTTTTTGTTAATAATGTCTAGTTCATGTTGTCTGAGTTTTTTTTTGTAAAAACTCTTTGGATTCACCTATGTAGCAAGCGTTGCTGTTGGGTGTAATACATTGAAGTTTGTATACCGTACGTGTTTTGTTAGATTTATTAATAGGGACTTTAATTTTTGAGATTTTATTTAGTTTGTTGGTGAGAGAAAATCCTGTTCGGAGGTTGGGGATAATGTTTTTGAGGATGTTATTGATTCTATTGGTTCAGTATTCGTGTTAGTTGGAATATTTTGAGGGTTCTGCGTTGGAGGTTTGTTTGGAGATTTGAATACCATTTAAAAATTTATTTATTAATTGTTGGATGGAAGAACTAAAAAACGTATAATTTGCAAAACTAAGAAATAATTTGCAAGAGGTCCATGAAATTTCGTCTACCTAGCGGCCACCATCAAGAACTTATATAAAGTAAGTATATTAAAAGTATCATCTGAATTCCAAACTTGGAAAAAAAAAAAAATCTGTTAACCGGAAATTACGACTTTACAGAACAGACAATTGAGTCTTTTTTTTTTTTGAAATTTAAGGGGGTTCCATCAATCTTCTTTGAACTTGGTAATGCTTTTTCAGCACAATTATAGAAACCGCCATTCAATTTCATTTAGGTAAACAAGTATAATTCTCACCCCCTTGACGTTGAACTACAAGTCCAATTAATCGTTTGGTAAACAATACAAGTTTAAAAAAATGTATTAGAACTATAACAATTACAGTATTACTGCAGTGGGTCACACCAGGAATGTTTCGTACTCAACGAACACATATCAACACATAGGTTTCTTGTTGAATTTAATTGCAAAACTTTGCAAAAATATATCCTATAAAATGTTTTGTAAATGGATTATGGCATTTGGCGCTTTTACTGAACTACCACAGTAAGGTAGTAATAAAAAATATTCCGTTGTAATAATTCTATAAGGGGCGGGTGTTGGTGTAGTGGTTATGAGCATGGACTTGTAAGTGGGAGGACCCCAGTTCGAGTCCAGCGTATAACTAAATTTTATATTTGTTTAAAAAATGTTATTAGTAAAGTAAGTGTTTTCGCCCCCGTCCACGACACCTAATTTGGTAGTTGGACGTTAAGCCCGCCTGAATATTTAGGCATTACTTTACTTTTTTAATAATTTTATAAAGGAGATCCTTCATATTACTTTCTCTTACTCCTAGTAAGAGGAAGTATTGTAATCGTGTCAAATTTTCGATATCGAGTTTTCACCGGAAATATCCGTTTTGAGGTCCCCTGAGTCCAAAAAAGTGGTTTTTAGCGAATGGTCTGTGTGTGTGTTGTGTGTGTGTGTGTGTGTCTGTGTGTGTGTGTGTCTGTGTGTGTGTATGTATGTGAACAGCATAGCTCAAAAACGAAAAATCGTAGAAAGTTCAAACTTGATATTACGTTTAGGTATCACCATGGGATCTGACGGTGCGTTATGTGTCAATATTCCTCAACCGGAAGTACCACTTTACTAGTTGTTTTTTTTACGTTTTTGCAATTTTCTCAAAAATGGCTCCGAAGATTTTCTTTAAACTTGTATATCAACTACACATACAAAGAGCTACAACTTTTATTTGAAACATTTCTACAGGAAAATTCATTTAAGGGCACTTCTGGGGAGGGGTGGGGTTATTTTTCTCTAAAGTGCTATCACAGTTGATTATACAATTGTATCATCCAAACAAAATTAATTAGAAATAAATACATGGCCAAAATTCCGAGTTTCAAGAAAATTAGTAAACCGGAAGTGCGCTTTTACTGAACAATTTTTTCAGTTTTCGACGAATCTTATTAAATTTGGTACACAAACTATAAAAGCTGTCAATTATAATTTGGAGAACTGGAGTAAGAGAAAGTTGTGTGAGTGTTTCACACCAGATTTTTTTTAAATGGTTCCAGAATTCCATACAATATTGCTGGACATCAAAGTTTAATTTCATTAAATTCCATTCAGTTCCTATAACAAGTAAAACTAATAAAATTACGCATCCTTGTTTTCTAATATATTTGTTTTCATATACAGTTTGAAGTATTGTTTGTAAATTGGTTAATTTCAACTGCCTATCCAGTAAAGTGGTGTATACTAAACTAAAGTGGTAAGTAATTGCTTTGTCCTAGATATTTTCCAACCCTCTAGATGACCTACTAACCTATCTTTCTCAACATCACATTGTATGGGAACCAACTCCCCTTTCATAAATACGCGTGGCAAACTTTTATCATTTTTACTTGTATCTCTTATCTTCCACTTTACTTAATTCTTGTTGAAAGTTTTAAAACAATCCATTAAATATCTTTTATATTGTTAATGATCCTATTTCAGCTTAAATAAATTATAAGGAAAAAAAAAACATCCTTCAGAATTAATTACTTATTAGTTTTATATTAAGCAAGTTCGCTTCTTTTTTTTTTGTTGTATTCTGTTTTCTTAGTTTCTCCTCCTTATGTAAGTTTGTATATTAGTTAGGATATTTTTTTAGTTATATAATAACAATTGTTTCCATTTCTGCTAAAAGATTATCGTACTGTTATAATTACTTAATAAGTACATGATTAATAAGAATTTATCTTTAATAGGGTTCGTCTAGATTAAGAGAGTCTTTCTTTCAATTGTTTGGGATCTTGTCAATTTCTAAAATTGACGTTTTGAGGACATCTGAGTTCAAACAAAAATTATTTTTTTTTTTTTAGAAAATGGTCTTTATGTGAATGTTCATAAAAGCTCAAAAAAAAAACGCAGTAAATTCAAATATGACAAATCAGGTCAACCGAAAGTATCACTTTACTGAATTGGCTTTTTTTTGTTGCTATTTCCTAAGTATTTACTGGTCGTTCATTTATAAATATTTTGTTTGTTGGTTTTGTCGTGTAACTACATGTTTCACCGATTCATGGTTCAATTTTGATGTAATTTCATTTTTTATTCGTAAACTTACACCTAAATTTTGTCGTTCCAGATTTAAATTTTGTTGGGCCGTCTAATTGGGCACCCATTTTATTCTATCTTAATGAATGTTTTCTATATAATTTTTTTTTTTTGGAGATTTTCTGGAAATACTTTTAAACAAGTGATTATAATCGTCCTAACAATCACTAATTCGCTCAGTCACACGTCCAACATAACTAAAGAGAGGAGACCCGGACCCTATAAAAATCAATTATGAGAAACTTAAAATCATTTTTTTTAACTTAAAATTATTGTGTGGAAAGATTAAAGTCGAAAAATAAAAATAAAGAAACCTGGAATCAAGAACTGAGGGGTAATAAAAAAAACACCGTCAAGAATTAACAAACAAAAAAGATTTTTATTAAGATCTTGAATCATCAAATTCCACAGTACAGTAATATTTTTCAACGCTCCGCACAAAGCTTAGAGCAGAATAGGCTTGATGCTATCTATAACCCAATTGGAAGCAATTGTGGTAGCTCCGCCATGGAGAAAATACAGCAAACCAACAACATGCTCGAGCACAAAAATAAATAGGTATAGTGAAATATACCATAACCTGGACCAAATGGTGGGAGAAATGATATGCGTCTGCAGTGTTTTGTCGAAGTAGCAGGCGATAGATACATCTATTCTCGTATAAAAAAAAAAGGTGCTCTAGTTCCGTAATGAAGTAGGCAAAAAAACTCAAGCTTGATTCAGCTTAAAGTGGTTACAAGAAAGTGAAGCAGTAAAATACCCACAAATAAGTGCGAATAAGTGGAGGATAGCTGGAAAACTAAAATGAAAATTTAACACACTGGCACAAATAAAGGGTGCCCAATAAAATGGCAAAAAATATCAAAACAAGGGTATTTACTTATTAATATAATAAAATACCTGGGGCGTAATTATCTGGTTTCACTTGACAGGCGGAATACAAATTCCATGTCTAAGTATATTTTGTTTTTTTGTACTATTGTATTTTTGTAAAACGATTTTTTTATTTCAAATATACATTATTATTATTATTAATTATCTGGTTTCAGCATTGCAGTAAGTGAAGAACCTGTAACAGCAACCAAAGAGAAGCTCAGCACCCAAAGAGAGCAAAGAGAAGCTCAACCACTCTCTCCGATTGGAGTGGGAGAAGCTGTATAAATATCGCGATGGACAGTCCATAAAAACACAGTTGAATTCAGTTCAATACATCCAATTACTACGTGTCATTTTCATACCACTCTACCTTAAAACATTTCTATTTCTCTATTGTAAAGTCCAGGCAATCTGTATCACTTAATTAATATATTAGCTAACCAGTGTTAACCAAGTCTTCTTCTTATATCATCAACCAGACCTAAATTTCTCTCCACCTACCACATGCATTATAAACCTATTAGTAAGCAAGTCCGTGAAATTAACCACTCTGAATAAAAAGATTTGCCATGTTGTAATTGTGAATTACTTGAATATGTCGTTAAGTAGCCCGTAAGAGTATATAATAATAAACAATAATAAAGAAATACAAAATAAAAGCTACACTACCCAATAAGTTGAATCCTTATCAGTAGTACCAAGCTTGGCAAATACGATTTGATGTAATATGTGTTGCGAGAATAAAGTGGATGAAAACTGGTTTAAAGTAGTCAAATAGTTCAACTTGGTAAAATGACGATTCAGCAGAATACCGATCTTTGCTAAATCTTTTTTTACTTTTACGTCAAAACATTTACTTAGATAAAAATTCAGTTTCTAATATTTAGTATTTCCTCTTGGTGCATTAACACAAAATAAATAAATAAAATACAACTAAGAATGAACCTATATTCACAAGATGACCATTAGAATCAACACTTGGTAAATAATTATAGGCGTCTCATATCACAATGGTACTATTTATTTCCATGCTGAGATAATTAATTTCATGAATAATGAAAGGTATGTAAACATACAATTATGGTTTGCAATTCATCAGGCCATTTAATTGATTTTTTTTCCCGCCCCATTGTCCCATTCTTTTGTGAAAGTAGTAAATGAATGAGGAAACATTTACCTGCAGAGACCGACCAGTAATTTAATAGAGAGAGACAAAGATGAGAATGAGAAAACATAACAATTTCGTAAAAATGTGATGGCAAACAATACATAACAAATCTGGTGTAAAACACTCACACAACTTTCTGTTACTCCAATTCTCCAAATTATAAATGACAAATTTTATAGAGTATAAAATTTAATGAAATTCGTCGAAAACTGAAAAAAAAAAACTGTTCAGTAAAAGCGTACTTCCGGTTTACTAATTTTCTTGAAACTCATGAATTTTGGCCATCTATTTATTAGTAATGAATTTTGTTTGGATGATAGAATTGTATAATCAACTACGATAGGCAGTTTAGAAGAAAACCATAACCCCATCCCTCTCCTAAAAGTGCCCTTAAATGAATTTTCCCAGAGAAATGTTTTAAATAAAAGTTTTACATCTTTGTATGTGTAGTTTATATAATTAGTTTTCAAGAAAATCGTCGGAGCCATTTTTGAGTAAATCGCGAAAAAGTAAGGAAAAAATCATTTAATAAAGTGGTAAAGTAAACACACTTCAGGTTATCCGATTTTTTACAAACTCGACAATATTATTTAATTCTAATTAACATTATTTATTTGACAGAAATGTCTAATAAACTAAAATAGCACTAAGAAGAAGCCGTAAACCCCCGCCCCCAAAAGTGTCCTTAAATGAATTTTTCCAGAGAAATGTTTCAAATAAAAGTTATAGCTCTTTGTACGTGTAGTTGATGTATCAAGTTTCAAGAAAATCGTGGGAGCCTTTTTTTAAAAAATCGCAAAGAAGTAACAAAAAAGAAAACTAGTAAAGTGATACTTCCGGTTGTGGAATTTTGGCAAATAACGTACTGTCAGATCCCAAGGTGACACCTAAACGGAATATCAATTTTTAACTTACGACGGTTTTTCGTTTTTGAGCTATGCTGTTCACATACATACATACACACACACATACCATTTTCTAAAAACCACTTTTTTTGGACTCAGGGGACCTCAAAATGGATAATTCCGGTGAAAACGAGATATCGAAAATTTGACACGATTACAATATTTCCTCTTACTATGAGTAAGAGAAAGTAAAAAGTAAATTTTGTTAAACCATTTTAAACATTGCAATATCAATTCGCAAAACCATTCCTTTACGGCATACTTTTATAGAATTAAGTGTTACCATATGAATGAATTTATTTCATTCATTAATAACATGGAGCATCACATTATCTACTATAATTTTAAATTAGATTCATTCTACTAGGATCTGACAAAAGTTTTTTTTGAGCACGCAAAACAATGCGTTGACCTTTGAAGTCAAGATTAATAAATAGTATTATCACGTCATCTTTAGGATGTCGGAAGATGCTGAAATGTTTGAAGCAAAATCCTTATGCTATTGCTCGAGTATTATCTGTATTAGGGGCTTCAAAAAGAGGTGGTATCGATAGTTAATCTAGGTTAATGCCACCATCTCAGAAACCTCGATATCTGGAATTTAAGACCAAAATCAGATCCTCATGAATTATCAGATCGCCTAAACAGCATGTCGGTGTGTGTAAAAATTTGCTACAAAATCCAAAAGATCACTTTGGATTTTGGAAAACAATTATAACTTGAAAAATCCATAGAAGCAAAAAGCAGAAGAAACATGCAAGTTTTGCGTTTGTTGGTATTTTGCATTTGGAGCTTGTTCCAGGCTGCAGAGCTGTGGATTCTGTACTTTACATTGAACAACTGTATATAAGTATATGAAGTCTTAAAAGAAACTAAATTATTCTGGAATATGATAAAAGCTTTTGCATACTGTTCGCGTTTGATTCAGGTAAAATTAGCAGAGTTGGTGAGTGGAAGCGTTTTGTCTAATCCTGCTTTATCCCGATTTTGGACTATCTGATTTCGGCCTTTTCCGGTCTATGGTTCATTTTCTCAAAGGATGGCATGTTGAAAATTATGAAACAGTGCGATTAGGTTGTGAAAAGTTTTTCTCCTCAAAATAAAAAAGAGGTGGTATCGACAGTTTTTTTTTTAATTTAAGGCGCGTCAACATCTAGGTTCATTAGCGCCCGGAGCCATCTCTCGTTACAGACAACACTGTCCATTACCGGACAGTGAGCGATAGAGGCTCCTAAGAAGAAAAAATCTAAGAGCAGCATAGCTAGACTCAAACTCGGGATCCCCGCGTGGAAGTGCGGTACGCTAACCACTTCCCTAACAAAAAAAATTCAAATGCTTGCAAAATGTTGAATGAAAGTGGTAAAAAAATGAAGTTTTATATATTGGAAAATAAGATTCAAAGAAGCGTTTTTATATTTAATTTAAATTAAAACGGTTTTTATACCCAATAATGACAACCTAGTATGTAATGTCAACGTCCTTCAAAATTTAGTAAAATAATGTCAACTTATAAACAATAACTTTTCAAACTTTTCTTAGACTTCTCGATTTTTAATTAATGTCAATGGCAAATTAAAGTCAAGTGTGATTAGGTATCACCAAAGGAATATTTAGCCTTGACGTGAAGTTACTTGTTGCTTTAAAAAAAAGTATTGGTCAATACTAAAAGTTGGGCGAACCCCTTAGAAAGAATAACAAAAGTGTCCAAGCCGCGGAGAGTGGGGTTGCCCCAAAGGACATCTTGTGTGAAAAGGAAAATCCATATATCTTCCATGGGGATATTAAAAGCATTTTTGAAAGAAATCCTATCAAAAGTGGCAAAGTGGATACAATAAAAGTACTGAAAAAGTATGGTTCTATACAGAAACGAGTCCCTGTTTACACGGTAACGATACGCTTAAGAACAGGATACAATAGATCACCAAGCCATATTGCAGAACAAGTTTACAGATTGGCAAGCCAGTGCGGCTGGAAAGGGACAATCCTGATGCCAGCCTTCTATTGCTGTATTGTGTAGCTGCTGTATATACCAGTAACGGTAGGGACAAAATCTGGGGAGTAAACTTGGAAAAATGAATAGTTCTACTGACTGGTAAATACCAGTCCTAATAAATGGTGACCGAGATATAATGAAAACAATATACAACAACCACACAAATACTAATTGAATATTAATTTAATGGACTACCATTAACCTCTAATTAGTTTTATTTTCAAAATAAATGTAAAATGGGATGGTGGATGGCTAATTTGCAAGTTCAGAAGGTTAAAAAAAATCTGGTGTATCACACAATCTATATGTTCTGTACCTCAATAACTTTCTCTTACATCAGTCCTCAAAATTATAATTGACAAATTTTACAGTGAGTGTACCAAATTTAATAAAATTCGCCAAAAATTGAAAAAAACTGTTCAGTAAAAGCGCACTTCCGGTTTACGAATTTTCTTGAAACTCGGAATTTTGGCCATTTATTTATTTCTAATTAATTTTGTTTGGATGGTGGAATTGTATAATCAATTCTGATAGCCCTTTAGAAAAAAACATAACTCCACCGCTCCCCTAAAAGTGCCATGAAATGATTTTCGCAGAGAAATGTTTTAAATAAAAGTTGTACATCTTTGTATGTGTAGTTTACATAGGCAGTTTCAAGAAAATCGTAGCAGCCATTTTTGAGAAAATCGCGAAAAAGTGAAAAAAATCATTTAGTAAAGTGGTAAAGTAAACGCACTTCCGGTCATCCGATTTTTTCAAACTCGGAATGTCAACAACGCACTTAATTATAACGTTATTTTAGATGACAGAATTGTATAATAAACTGAAATAGTACTGTAGAGGAAAATCTAATTTCATGCTTGCATTGGCAAGATTGCGTTTAGCCCATACTTTGCTAACACACACAGATACCTTCTTTTTCGTAGTGAGCAACCGCCGATATGTGATGTTAGCATGGTACCATTGACTGTCCGCCACATTCTAATTGAATGTCCACAATATGTTAATGTTAGAGAAAAACTGAATATGCCAAACAATCTGAAAGTGGCACTAGATGATGATGAATGTAGCGTAAGCAAAACAATACAATTCAGCTGTTTAATGTGATATGATAATCTGAACAGTATCAGAAATTGCACTTGGAAAGATTGGTCGGATGGAAGGTGTGATTAAGTGCATTTTTTTTTTTGAAGCGGGGGGGGCCAACGCACTGGACCTTCATCCGGTCTATTGTGCTATGCCCCCTGGGTGCCGCAGGGTTGCCCTCAGCACCCTAACAGATGTCCAATTTAAACATCCGTTCTACAACACCTCCATCAGTCTGAGATCCCTAAGAAACCCCAGTATTCTGACGGGCTCTAGAGGGTATGTCCCCCTCCTCCACCTGGTAGCTACCCAGCTTCCTGAACCTTCTCTGAGTGGCAGCCTCACAGTCTGTTAGGAGATGTAGTGGAGTTTCCTCCAGCTCCCCGCAGAATCTGCATGAGCTGTCACTTTCCAAACCCAACTTCAGCAGGTGTCCTCTAAGTCAGCAATGCCCCGTGAGGAAACCCGTAAGAACGCGGAGCTTGTTCTTGCTCAATCCAATGCAGGCTTCCGTTGGTTATAATTTCCCAAGCAGATTTTGGCCTACCGCAAACCGGGGAGGGAGTACCAGAGTTGAGATCTCTTCGTCTCCTCCTCCTTCCTAAGTTCCTCCAGAAACTGGTCGCTAATCCCACAAAAAGGTTCCGGCCCCAGAAGTGGGGTCATAGCGCCTATCTTGGCCAGGGTGTCGGCCATCTCATTCCCTTCAATGCCAACATGCCCCGGCACCCACCAAAGTGCAACTTGATTCCTACTGCCTAGATCGTTAAGTTTATCTAGGCATCAGAGACATTTTCCGTGGAAGCCTGCTTCATTTTGTGGTCATCGACCGGTTTCGGGCGTTCGCCCATCTTCAGGATGCGCTTTTCAGACAGTGTGCCAACACAGACTCGTACAGAGACTTAGTTTCACACTAACTGAGGTGTATTATTTTAAACATACACCTCAGTTAGTGTGAAACTAAGTCTCTGTACGAGTCTGTGTTGGCACACTGTCTGAAAAGCGCATCCTGAAGATGGGCGAACGCCCGAAACCGGTCGATGACCACAAAATGAAGCAGGCTACCACGGAAAATGTCTCTGATGCTTTCCAGCTCTGCGGAACCAACCACCACAACAAATTTATATCTAGGCATTCCCAGACCATTTTAGAGTTGATTACTGATGCACTCAATGCTCTAATGGCTGCTTGACTATCGGAAAGGATAACAATCTCCTGGTTTCTATATCCCCTATTGAGGTTAAATTGTACACATCTTCCGATAGCGTATATCTCCGCCTGGAAGATACTGGGAAATTTACCCATGGGTTCCAAGTGCTTGATCCTTGGACCAACCACCCCCGCCCCAGACCCCTCGAGGGTCTTGATTAAGTGCATACACTGACTGATCGTCATGGGCAAAGGGACCTTTGTTGTGGCCCTTCAACAAAAAAAAAACAATACTTCCTCTTACTACGAGTAAGAGAAAGTACCCCCCCCCCCTAAAAGTGCCCTTAAATGAATTTTCCCAGAGAAATGTTATAAATAAAAGTTGTAGATCTTTGTATGTTTAATTGTTATACGAATTCTGAAGAAAATCATCAGAGCCATTTTCGAGAATGCGAAAAAGTGAAAAAAATCATGTATTAAAGTGGTACTTTCGATTGAGGAATTTTGACACATAACTTACTGTCAGATCCCAAAGTTTTACCTAAACGATATATCAAGTTTGAAGTTTCAGCAATTCTTAGTTTTCAAGCTTTGCTGTTCACATACACACACACATACGGAGCATTTCCTAAAAACCACTATTTTGGTCTCTAGGGACCTCCAAATTAATTTATAATTCTTCAAAAAGACTAAAATTGGGATTCGTTAGAAATGTTTTACTAGGCCAAAGAAGTTTCTCAATACAAACAAAATTAGAAAGAAAACAAAGTAATTAGAAACCAATCAATAAAAAGAAAAAAACCATATGATTATTTATAAATTAGATTATAGATGGACACAGCAAGCACAGACTATTGTACAGTATTTAGGTCACGAGGTCAATATACAAAAGTAAACAAAGTTCATTTGATCTTAAATACTATTACAGTGGTTTTGTTAAAAGCAAGATATAGCTCTTGGATGCTGCTATGTGTATAAGGGTATTTGTTTGCTTGAACGAAAACAATGTGATTGTCATTCAGTTTTACGGTTGACAGAAATGTTCCACTAGTTTTAGTTGATAACGCCTTATCAACTTTATCAATTTCTCCATACTTCTCTGCAACTGTTCTGCTTTCTACAGATATTATATTCAAGATTGTCCACTCTCGAATATTTTGAGCATAAATAATATTCGTATTTTAACAAAAACCTCTTCACTGGATGATTTTTATTTAAAAAAAATACTATAATTTCTCAAATAAATCATGCAACAAAACATCCATCAATTGCGAGTCCTACAGCTACTAAAGGTGTGAAACACTCACACTACTAATTAACACTACTAACAAATTAACAATTTTTTTTTTTTTTACTTTCTCTTACTCCCAGTATGAGGAAGTATTGTAATCATGGCAAATTTTCAATATCGAGTTTTCATCGGAAATATCCGTTTTGAGGTCCCCTGAGTCCAAAAAAAGTTATTTTTTAGCACTTGAACAGCATAGTTCAAGAATTAAAAACTGTAGAAACTTGAAGCTTGATATTCCGTTTAGGTACCACCATGGGATCTAACAGTACGTTATCTGTCAAAATTCCTCAACCGGAAGTTACCACTTTACTAGTTCGTTTTTTTTTTTTTTTTTTTTTTTTTTTACTTTTTTGCGTTTTTCTCAAAAACAGCTCCGACGATTTTCTTCAAACTTGGTACATCAACTATACGTAGAAAAAGCTACAACTTTTATTTGAAACATTTCTCCAGGAAAATTCATTCATAATTTTTGGGGGAGGGGTGAGCTTTAGGTTTCTATCTAAAGTACTATTTCATTATATTAGACAATTCTGTCATTTAAATAATGTTAATTAGAATTAAATATATTGTCGAAATTCCGAGTTTGAAAAAAAAATCAGATGACCGGAAGTGCGTTTACTTTACCACTTTACTATATAATTTTTTTCACTTTTTACAGGGATTTTTTCAAAAATGGTTCCAACGATTTTCTTGAAACTTCCCATATAAACTAAAAATACAAAGATCTACACTTTTTATTTGAAATATTTCTCTGGAAAAATTCATTTAAGGGCACTTTTGGGGGAGCGGTGGGGTTATGTTTTGTGTAAAGTGCTATCATAGTTGATAAATTATAATTGGATGATAGATTATACAATTCTATCACCCAAACAAACTTAATTAGAAATAAATTGATGGCAAAAATTCCGATTTTCAAAAAAAAAAGTAAACCGGAAGTGCGCTTTTATTGAACCGTTTTTTCAGTTTTCGATGAATATCATTAAATTTGGTACACAAACAAAATTTATCAATTTTGAGAACTGGAATAAGAGAAAGTTGTATGAGTGTTTCACACCAGATTTTTTTTTTTTTTACTTTCTCTTCCTCCTAATAAGAGGAAGTATTCTAATCGTGTCAAATTTTCCATATCGAGTTTTCACCGGAAATATCCGTTTTGAGGTCCCCTTAGTCCAAAAAAAAATTGTTTTTAGCAAATGGTCTGTGTGTGCATGTGAACAGCATAACACAAAAACGAAAATTCGTAGAAAGTTGAAACTTGATATTCCGTTCAAATATCAACATGGGATCTGACAGTACGTTATCCGTCTAAATTTCTCAACCGGAAGTACCACTTAACTAGTTTTTATATATATATATACAGTGCAGTCTCGATTATCCGTCATTCTTTTATCCGTCACCTCCAATTATCCATCACGATGTTTGTGCCCACACATTATGTACATATTATGTACTCTTTATTGTAAACGGCGCGGGCGCAATATAATTTCTGGATTTTCCAAAATCTATTTCAAGTGATGACGAAATAATTGCAAATTTGCATCCAACTGATGAAAATAATAGCGACAATGAAAAGATGAAATTCAAATTTTAAAAATTACTAACACCGAAGCCGAAATTGTGATTTCCAAATTTATTGAATGGTACGAACACTAAGAAGAGTGCGATAGTACATCAAATTTACTTTTAAGGAAACTGCAAGTTCTTGCAGCCAAGAAAGTGAGGAATTCTAAAAAACAGTCAACAATGATAAGTTTCTTCAAACCCTCACAACAATAAAATCAAAGATTAGAAAAAACATGCAACAAATAAAAAAAAAAAAATTAAATTAAAAAATACAAAAAAACCTTTTTAATGCTGGCTCGGTTTTTGTGACGGTCACAACCCCGTATAAAAAGCAGAGTGGAATGTTTTTAAAAAACAATAAAAGATAAATTCTCTAACCTTGTTTTCTGTTAACCGTCTATGCTCTTATCCGACAACCGTCTGGTCCCGAACGTGACGGATAATCGAGACTGCACTGTATATACTTTTTGTGTTTTTCTCAAAAACAGCTCCGACCGCTCAATTACACATAGTCAGAGTTATTACAACTTTTATATGAAACGTTTCTCTGGGAAAATTCATTTAAGGGCAGTTATAGGGGAGGGGTGGGGGATAGGTTTTCATCTAAAGTGCTATTTCAGTTTATTAGACAATTTTGTCATCTAAATAATGTTAATTAGAAATAAATAGATGGTCAAAATTTTGCGAGTTTCAAGAAAATTAGTAAACAGGAAGTGTGCTTTTACTGAACAGTTTTTTTTAGTTCGACGAATTTTATTAAATTTGGTACATAAACTATAAAATTTGTTAATTATAATTTTAAGAACTGGATTAAGAGAAAGTTGTGTGAGTGTTTTTTTTTTTAAACTGGCATGTTTACATTTTGTACATTTTGTTTGCGGTTTGTACATTAACGCTGGTTGCATAAAAAGTACTTAAATATATTATATATATGTACATTTAAAATCTCCTGTTCATTCATCAATTTAACCAAAGATGAGAAAGAGACCGCTGGGATATAGCACAACCTGGATTAAAAAAAATTAATTCCACACAAAAAGAAAATTAAATATTATATTATATTGAATACACTTTAATTCAAAATGAAAGAAGAAAATTAAATAACATAAAAGATATATAAATAATAACTTAAAAGAAAATCACTTAATAAAGAAAAGAAAATAATAATAATCTTTTAACACTAAAAATAACGGAACTCCCCTTTATCTCAATTGAAAAATTATATTTTTTTGCAATACGTATACAATAATTTTATCCTAATAAGCAAGCATTAAATAGATTTTATAAAGAGACTTGTAAGTAATAGTTTTATATATATATAGGGTGACCAGAGTTATATGCTCCACCCACTTTTTTTTTAAACGGCGGGAAATTTCGAAAAAATAGAAAACACGTATTTAATCATTTTTAGTCTAGTTTATTTTCAGTGATTGATCCATTTTTTTATACCCCAATATCCCGAGATACAGCATCCAACTTTTTTTTTCAAATGGAACATTATATTTTTTTTTGCATATTTTTATAGTACTTGAGCTCCTAAAAAAAAAAAAAAAATTTAAAATCGGTTAGGTTTTTCAAAAGTTATGGTAATTTAAAATATGAAAAACAAATTTCAGTTTAATGTCAAAATTACCTTATTTTTTTTTTAAAGAAGCTGTTCAAACTGGGCACCATCAACGGATAGGCAAGCCAAAGCTCTGGACTCCCACGCTCTGTTTGCAGCAGCACTTAGGTGGCAAAGTCAACATCTAGGCAGGCTAGAGTTATTCGACGTTCCAGATCTTCGACTGAAGCCACGGGATTAAGGTTACTGTACACTTTATTTTTTAGATATCCCCACAAAAAATAGTCCATTGGGGTTAAGTCCGGAGATCGAGGTGGCCATTGGATCGGACCATGAGTTCCTAACCACTTTTCATGGAAATTTCTGTCCAGGTAACGTCGAGCAACTCTCGCATTATGTGCCGGGCAACCATCTTGTTGAAAATACATATCTAGCCGACGTTTTAGAGGAACATCTTCAAGCAGAACTGGCAAAATGTCTCTTAAAAAAGTTAGATACCTTTCACCAGTTTGTAGAAGTTTGGGCCTATTAGTTGGTTTCCTAAAACTCCACACCAAACGTTTGTAGAAAAAACAACCTGATGCGTGTGGCGAAGGTAACTTGTGGATGTTCTTCTGCCCATATTCTTAAGTTTCAACGATTAAGAAGGCCATTGTTGGTAACCTTTGATTCATCATTCCATAAAATTGTGCATTTTTTGTCCATTTTTTGTGGGGATATCTAAAAAATAAAGTGTACAGTAACCTTAATCCCGTGGCTTCAGTCGAAGATCTGGAACGTCGAATAACTCTAGCCTGCCTAGATGTTGACTTTGCCACCTAAGTGCTGCTACAAACAGAGCGTGGGAGTCCAGAGCTTTGGCTTGCCTATCCGTTGATAGTGTCCAGTTTGAAGAGCTTCTTTAAAGAAAAAATAAGGTAATTTTGACATTAAACTGAAAAATGTTTTTCATATTTTAAATTACCATAACTTTTGAAAAACCTTTTTTTTAGAGGCTCAAGTACTATAAAAATATGCAAAAAAAAATATAATGTTCCATTTGAAAAAAAAAGTTGGATGCTGTATCTCGGGATATTGGGGTTTAAAAAAATGGATCAATCACTGAAAATAAACTAGACTAAAAATGATTAAATACGTGTTTTCTATTTTTTCGAAATTTCCCGCCGTTTAAAAAAAAAGTGGGTGGAGCATATAACTCTAGTCACCCTGCATATACTACCTGAAAATGCCACGACTCTTAATATATTATTAATTGTGAGAATCTTTACTCAAGAATTTAGGTGAAATTATTTTTTTTTTAATATTTTATAATTATTACAAAAGCTATTTAGTTCGTAATTAGAAAAAAAACGTTGTTAATAATCGTTGTGCTATCTCTTCTGATAATAATAAAAAAAGAGCAAATATTCGTATTTAAAATTCTCACCCATACTTCGCATCCTCTACGCGGTATTTACCGCTCCAAATTGTGTTCGATAGTTTATATTTCACTAATGTGGAGTTGATTAAAAGTTTTCATATAGGTAATTTGTACTCACATGAAGATTTTTCCTCAGTTCTATCGCACAGTTCTGCTGAGCGCAGTATGGCCACCCTCGTTTTTCTGAGAGTTTTTCCTTGCTTCCTTGCAAGGTGAGAATCTCTTTTGGAATTATTATCTGTAGATCAATTTAATTCCTCGACCAGTCTTTCACAATTTCGCTATTTTCTCTACACGCTAAAGCCGATGCAGCATTTAATAATTTTCTTTGCTTTTCTGTGCTCATTCAACTGGTGGAGGAAAAAAAAAAATCACAAAACTGCCTTGTCCGTAGCAAAGCAAAGTCACAGACATACTGATTCAAAAAATTGTTCATATTATACACATATACACACGCCCAGGGCGCGTTATCTATTCTTTCCCATTAGATACAATGTTAAACTTTGACCGGCACTATACATACATACAAAATACTATATTTCTATATACGAAATACTATATTTCTAATTACTATATTCCATAATCCTATATTATCTAACTTTCTTTCTCTCTTTTTATTTCTAATTTTTATATAAAAATTAAACACGAAATAATTACGCGTTAGCTAATAAATTTGCGTTATACTTACGCTTACGATTCTTTGAATTTTTTTTAAACGATTATATATTTATATCAAGTTTTCGCTTCTTACGCTTAAGCTTCTTTGAATTTTTCCGATTTTTTTTACCATTTGCAAATTAAATTTTAGCAAATCTGGGCATCTTTTAGATTTTTGAGCAAATTTTACATACATCGGTATGCTGTTTGTCCTTGGCACTCTGAAAGAAATTCATCTTGGTAGTAAATTGCGGGCAATGACGGCTCACCGTGGCTTTTGAAGCCTCTACACCATTAGATAATCCTCGTATGGTCGATGATATGGACCAATTTGAGCAATTCCTGGACCATCATCGACAACAAGGACATTCCTGGACTTTGCTCATCTTGAAAAGGCTAGTTTCCTCACTTTAAAACTTTTAAATCCAAAATGGTTTTTCGGTGCACCATCCCCTGTCCTCTGAATCACCACGAATCACAGTCTTTTTACCTTCAGAGACATTTTGGTTAGAGAGTATATTAATTTAAGTAACTAAAGTAATGGCCATTTTTTTTTTTTTTTTTTTCAGGTGGGCTTAACGTCTAACAACCAAGTTTGGTGGCATGGACGGGGCGAAAGCATCTATTTTACTAATAACAGTTTTTAAACAAATATAAAATTTAGCAGTTATAAGCGGGACTCGAACTGGGGACTTACAACTTACATGTCCATGCCCATAACCACTATACCAAACCCGCCCAGTCTCTGCGATCATATTAGTAAATGGTAGATTTGGATATATAACTGAATAAAGTAAACATTGATATAAATTACATAATAAAAATTAACAAATAGGGATTTATTATTATCTGACTTCAAAGTCAATATTATTTTCATGCATATAAACTTTTGTTCACATACAAAACATTTTATTGGGACTCAAGAAAGCACAAAACATGTATTTTCCATGAAAATAGACCAATCACAATCTTTCCTCTTAAAATAAGAGAAGGTAAAAAAATTCAACAGTATTCAAAATATTACCAAGTAATATATTAAAGTAATGCATAATAATTATAAGAGAGAAGGGAATAGCTAAGTGGTTAGCGCACTGGGCTTCCACGCGGAGGTCACGGGTTCGAATCCAGCTGCGCTACGCTTAGATTTTTTACGCCTAGGAGTCTCTACAGCTCACTGTCCGGTGATGGCCAGAGTTGTCTGTACGAGAGAACACTGCCCGGAGGCCGGCAGTGCACTGAGAAGGCTCCGGGCGCCAATGACCGTAGATGTTTACGCGCCTTAAATTAAAAAAAAAATTATAAGAACTAGACGAAGTTAATGTAAAGAGGGAAGAGACAAATAAAGATGCGTATTGGATATGGAATCATCACTTTTCACATTGACGACCGAATGTCGTAAAATAGGTAAGAAAACTGGCTGTGAAAGAGATGTTGTATAGAAAAAAAGGACTCCCCCATTCCACTTCCATCGACCAAGAAAATGTGCTTACCCAGTGAAAAACATTGTAAAGAGAAATACATGCGGTAGGGAAAAGGGTGGAGAAAGCTGCATATATTTTCCTGGGCAATCCCTTAAGGATACATAGTTTTTACTTTAGTACTCAACATTCTACCAATTTGCTGGTAGTGAAGGTGAAGATGTTGTTACAACAGGTTACGTTTTACCTGGTGAGACAAAAAATATTATGAGGTACCTTAAGTAAAAAAAAAAAAGGTGTAGGTATATGTATATATAAATACTCCCATAAATAAAAAGGAAAAAATACTCTTTACTCTCTAAAAATAAGGTTAAAAGCTTTCCAAACTTCTCGGCTTTCCAACTTGCTGTCGATAAACATGAATAAAAGTTTATATTGGGTTTTGTTGAAATTATGTTTCAATATTTGAAAATATCAAATAAACTAAAATCAGGATCTGGCAATTTATAAAAGGCTTTGTTTTTTATTTTAAGTCCTCACGCGTTGGTCTAGTGGCTAGCGCACTCGCCTATCGTGCGAGAATTCAGGGTTCCATTCCCGTGAGGGTAAAGTCGGTGGTGACCCAGCATCGTGATAAAAAGTGGGAAGCTACAGTTAGTAGCGCCCTAGGTAGCGAAGATCGGAACTAAACGGCATGGGAACTGCGGCGTGCTTACCACACGCATCTCCCCCGCTATTCAAATCGCCGTCTTTCAAGTCTTGGCCCTTCATGGGCTGTTGCACCATAGGGTTTTTTTTCTATTATAGGGTTTTTTTCTATTTTAAGCTACGAATTTCTCACTCAATATTAAGTACATGAGGATTTTCTGGGGAGGGGGATGTTAAAGTAGGTTACGTTCCCAGACCTTCATATTATAAGAGCGAAGTTGGAAATAATCAAGATGTAGCTGGCAGATGGGTGAAGTACTTCCAGAGCCTTCTCAAGGTATCTGGCTCTGAAACTAGTTCACAGTTTCATGGCGAACAGCAGTTGGACAGCTGGAAGATGAAGAAATTCCCCCTGAATAAGAAGAAATTATAGGAGATTATTTAATCGATTAAGAAATAAAGACCCTGGTCATACAAACAGAACACCTTAAATGCGGTGGACCATCTTTAGTGAATCATATTGTAATAGGATCCGAAGAGAGGGATCTAAAGCAGAGAAAGAGACACAAAAATTGACAGTCTCACTCACTAGAGTGAGGAATCTGTTTAAATAAAGCTCCGAGGGTAGTTTTCCAATAAAGTTCATACAGCAGTCACAACGCGTCAACAATCTTACTCTTCACTCACTCTAAATCTCTCACTACCATTTTATATATTCGTGTAAAGTCCAGTCAGTTTGTGTTACTTTCCATATTATACAGTGTTCAGCATTACTTCCAGTTTAATTATCTCATAAACCCAATTTCTCTCCTTCTCATACCCACTATAATATTAGTATGAACTGATATGGAGCATTTGGATAGAATGCCAGAAGATTAGAGTAATGCCGTTCTCTATCCAATCTATAAAATAGGATGGTCTGCGAGAACTACCAAGGCATTGCAATTCTTTCTGTAGTGCACAGGATTCTTTACATAGCGATCAATCGTAGGCTGACAATGTGGATCAAAAGAAGTATTGATTACCAATGTGGCTTCAGGCAAGAGAGATCTACAATGGACCTGATTTTCTCACCAAGGTAATTATGAGGAACGACTTATTTACATGAGGTGAGCCTTCCTTGATTTTATATCTAGCTCTTTCATTTTTTGGTTACCTACTTCATCAACGCAAACTATTTGGACCTGCTTGTCCGAATTCGCTTTTGTTCGAATCAACAATTCTAAACGATAATTAATTCATGAAAATATGGGTGGGTCTGCAATGCTGGATAACATCCAACAGCAAATTGGAGATGATTGGTTTGCTCCCAACCTTCTTACATACATATCAATTTACTTACATGTTCTCTTATATTAACCCTGCTTCTTTTTCACATTTAATTCTTACATGTACAGGCTTTTCACTATCCATAAACTTTGCATTGCCTTTCTTTAAAATTCATCCATTAATTGCCTTTCCTTAAAATTTATCTAATCTTATTAGTACAGTTTACTCCTGAAATAACTTATCCCCCCCCTCCAATGAAAATGACTTGATAAAACACTGCTGAACAGTGACTTGATGAACATGCTTAACTACCGTCTTAAAATTTAGTTATAAAGCATTCTTCAAAACATGCTTTTTATTACAAACTATTTTCTAATGCCTAATTGTGATTAGTCACAATTTATAATAATTTCACTTTGTCATGAAACACACACACATATAGTAACCTAACCTTATAACCTTCCCACATATATACAACCAACAAGTGTGAGTCTATAGAAACATTTCGTTGAAGTGAACTCTCTACACGAACTTAGTGAATTTGCTCTGACGATGGATGAATATCCGAAACCGGTCAGGAACAAAACCAATATGCATGCTACGATGGATAAAATACCGGATATATTAATTCAATTAATAAAAGAAAAAAGAAAAGTAATAGGCCTATTTTTTCAGGCGGGCTTAACGTCCAACTACCAAATTAGGTGTCGTGGACGGGGGCGGAAGCACCTACTTTACTATTAACATTTTTTAAACAATTATAAACTTTAGCAGTTATACGCTGGACTCGAACTGGGGTCCTCCCACTTACAAGTCCACGCTCATAACCACTACACCAACACCCGCCCCAATTCAATTAATATATAGATTATATAATTCGTGAATGGAAGGGGGAAAAAAAACATCTTGCACAATTTTCAAATCTAAGAAACACATGAATTTCTGGTGAAACTCAAAAATTTCATAAATCTCGACAAGACACCCTTATTTATTTATTTATTTTATAAAGCCATAAAGTAAATTTCAAAATATCCGTTAAGGATGGACTTCAGACTTGACTTTTGTTTGTAATCTATGGTGGCTCATTCTGAAAACTGTAGAAGTTCTTTATATGCGACCCCTTTAGGGAACTTATTAGTCGTAGAAGCGCGTTAGAAATAGCTTTTCAACACATAGAAGCTTTAGTAATGACAGAGTATCGCGCATTACTTTAGTACATAACTTTATACATTACAAACCACTTCTAAATTATTGTAATTTTAAGAAAAAACTATATCAACTAAAAATAATAGTTTTTTATATTTTTACAATTTGAAGAAAATCGTTGAGTCGTTTTGCGCAAAGTTTATGAAAGTTCAGAAACTCTATAAGTAAAGTTATATTTTTGGATAACCGATTTCTTTCATACATTATAGAATTATGGCCCGGAATTAACTGAATCCTAATATTATATAGGTTAGTATAATCATACATTGAAGTGGCACTTTAAAAGAAAGCTTAACATCCGCCTAGAATCCGTTAAAAACCAATTTTCCTGCAAAAAGTTTCAAATAAAAATGATAGGCCTTTATGTGTGTAATTAAAGTAGGAAAGGTTAAACGAAATCGCAAAAAAATTGACGGCCTCCTTCAGTAAACTCTCACCTTCGGATTGAAAGATTTTTTTCTCGAAATCTTATCGTGGTGATGATATCTAAACGTCATATAAAGTTTAAACTTCCTAAGGTTTTCGTTTTTAGATATTAAGTTCGCAATACTTCTCAGTTAAGAGATACAAAAAAAAAAAAAAAATTAACTAATTTTAAATTTATGAACTGCCGCTTAGCATAGCGTACAAACTTAGCTCACGTACTTTATGTGATGCAGTTAGGGTTCAATTCCTAGAGGGATTAGACAAAAAAAAAAGATGTTATTTTACTCACAGCATCTTGAGTAAAAGTAGAACGTTGTTCTGAATGCTACAAATAAATTAAAGTAATTTTAAATTAGCATGGGGAATAGAAGAAACGAGATTTGAAAAAAATAATAATTCTACAGACAGAAGAGATAAAGTATGATGAAAGTAGAACAAGAAATATGTTTAAAATGGAGATAGTATGAAAAAATAAAACTTAATTATATCGCACAATAAAATGGCGTAATAGTGACTAAGTAATCAAATTCGTGATAATGGACAATAATTTCTCCTTTTTAATATTAAGAGAACATCACTTTGAGATGTGTAATTTTTAATTGAACAACATTTTGTTTAGTTCAGATAACTTGGAGCTTTACATGTAAATACGTTCATATTGAGATGGATGCCAGAAATATATTTTATTTGAAAAATATTATTTCAAGAAAAATCTAACATTCGCTGGCAAAAAGGGTACACACAGGTAGAAGACTACGGGTACACAGGTAGAGTTCGAAGGACCTGGTTAGCTTTGACTTTTAGAGTTCACACAACTTTGGTAGCTTTATCTTTTCATCCCTTCTCACAAGGTAAGATTTGTACTAACAAGAGAAGGCATTCTTTCAACAGTCTGAACTAGACATCCAACTAGAACACTTGATTCAGGAATCGCTATGTTAAATTCAATGACAGTTATAGAGTTTAGCATTTATTCTAGACAAACAATTGATTTAATAAGCATAAAGTTGTGATATTGTAAAGTACTTAAATTCTTTTAGAAATTAATATATTTATTTCAAAAACAGTGGTGATCTCTTGATTATTTCTTAATACTTCTATCTCTATCTTTAAACATACACACAAGCCCTTTACAAAACCGCTCACGCCACAAACTACTACTACAACACAACACATCAATAACATTTCAATATGCAATTAATGTGACAATTAAAAATGCAGTCAAAAGTTTCTGTCTTCAATCAAGCTAAACGGCGCAAATGTAAACAATTTATTCTTTATTTCACTTATAATCATCAAATTGTTTAAATAAATACAAAATGCTGAACACATTGTTACGTGCTACTAAAGCGACCAAATAAAAAACGTCCAATACACTGGCGATGGATTTAAATTATTCGTACTTTTAATAGAAGTTCAATCTCGATATTGGATATATTTTACTTCTTCTTACACATAATTTCTTTTACTCTTTAACAGGAAATATTGTAATCGTGACGAATTTCCGAAATTGAGTTTTTGTGAGGTCTTCAGAGCGTGAAAAAATATTATGAGCTATATATGAACAAAATATCTGAAAAACGAAAAATAGGAGGAAGCTCATACTTGATTTCCGTTTAAGTACCACCAAACCTAACAATAAGGTTATCAATCAAAAGTGCTACTTTACTGGATTTTTTTTCGTGATTTCTCGATAATGGCCCAAACGATTTTCTTTAAACTTCGTATACCATCTACACACATTAATACCTATAAATTTTATCTGGAACATTTTTCTAGGATAATTTATATATTTTTTTTTGACAGATCAGAAAGAATAAGCGGCGTTATGCTTTCCTCTAAGTACGCTTAAGTACAATATATAATTTAAAACGCCTATTTAATATTAAGTATACATTAGAAGTATTGATTCCAGTTTGAAGAAAATCAGCTAACCGGAAGTGCGTCTTTACTGATTAGGTGTTTTGAAATTTTCTGGAAAATGCCTATAATGATTTTCTTTAAACTTGGTTGAGACAGTGGGGCCCCACAATGTCCTCCCAGGTATAGATATATTTATATAAGTAGAAGAAAAATGAGGCAACTGGCGCAGGAGCTGGCACAGGGAAAGTAAGAACTAACAGCAATTTAAGCAATTTTTTTAAATTTATGAGCTCCTAGTTTGTTTTGTAATACTTTTCCACCAACATATTTAACGACTGACTAACATACACATGATACAAAGGAATTCGTTTTCATACTACTAAATCTTCAGTTTAACTGAAGTATTGTGAGCATATCAAATTTTCGATAACGATGTTTTACCGGAAATATTATTTTCTGAGTTTCCTTGAATCTAAAAAAGCGTTTTTTTTTTTTGTTTTTTTTTTTTTGAGTAATTGGTGTGTCTGTTTGACTTTTGATTCAAATATCTGGGGAAATTCATTAAAAGGGCCCTCTATAAACTCTCAATTTTACTGCGCAGTCAAACTGCACTAATAACTGGCAAAAAAAACTGAACGATTAACTAAACTGATAGTGTAGGGTAGAATGTCAGTTTTAATACCAGTTTCCTCAGTTTGAGACTCACTAGTTTCTTGGTCTACAAGGAATGTTAGTTCATTAAAATACCAGAGCGATGGCACGCATACATCATACTTGAGCTACCTGATTTTTTTTTTTTAATCTTGAACTTTTTTCAACTCCTTACGGAACGCATATCAGAGGTTCTTAATCTTTTCCACAACAGTATCACGAGTCACACCGGGTTCGATAGGTTTTAACCGTTCGATCATTAACTCGTAAGCTGCAACCTTTTTTTATTCCTGTTGCTATAATGTGGACTTCCAAATATCCATGTTTAGAGTGTGCATGGTACACATCAATGAATTGTCAACAAAGCGTCTTTTTTAATAGTAGGTGCTATCATGAAAGAATAAAAATTGAGAAAACTGTGTGTTTACCTCAGTTCAACCGCGCAGTTGCATAAGAGGATCCCATAGCTCAGGCCTGATAACTGCGTGATTATCGGTCCTAAACTGCACAATTACCAGAGTTTATCGTACAGATATGACGTCACACATGTATAACTGCGCAGTAAAACTGAGAGTGTATATAGGGCCCTTAAAGAGGTTTTAGGGGAGGCATAGGGAAATGCTCTCCTAGGTTATGCTATTTTATTTATTGTACGATTCTACATTTACATAATATTGATTAGAATTAAATAATACGAGTATATTTCCATAATCCTGAGTTTGAACAAAAACGGTTGATCGGGAGTGCGATTTTACTGAACAGTTTTATTAGTTACTGAACAGTTTTTTTCCTGCGACTACAGGAAGCGGCCGCCCAGCTTACTACACCTCAGTACTCCATGCACTTCGTCAGAACAGATCACAATACAGTTAAACTCCGTATATTACTCCCTTTACAGACATGGACAAACACAGTACAAAACTAGGGCCTCCGCCCCTAGTTTTAATTGGCTTCAGTCAAGAGAGAAAAAAGGGATTAACTCAGGGAACGCGCTGAGCTAGCAACGCGGAGCTCCCGGGTTCGAGTCCAGCATGGTGCCCTTAGATTTTCTCTTCCTAGAAGCTTCTATTAGCTATCTGTCCGGTGAAGAGCAGTGTTGTTTGTAGCTGGAGAACAGTGCTCAGAGGCCGGCAGTGTACTGAGAACTCCGGGGAGCACATTAGCTCAGTGAGAACAAGTGAGGAAATGTGGGAAATCATCCTGTTAGCGAAGGCCAGAACTAAGGGGTACTGGGAACTGCGGCGGGCTTATCACATGCCCCCTTCCCAATAAAAATAAAGAAAATTATAGATTTCCTTTCGTAGATAAAAACTCTCTTAAATAGATCACAGTTCAAATGACAACATAAACAAAAACAAACTTAACAGAGAAACAATGTGATTATTCTAATAAAGAAAACAACAAACTGCGCATTTACCTTCAATGAAATTCTCCAATTTAAGAACGGCTGACAAGTATTCACAAATTGTAGTTCGTGTAACACGCTATAAAACTGTTTAACCATGCATCATCGAACTTTTTTAAATTAAAATGCAAACACCTAGATTAAAAACAAGATATACAGCTTAGGTTCCAATATGTCATTTCATCTTAGTAACGTAGTATTTCTTCATTTTTACATTTTTCTAAATTAATATAGTTCAAATTTAAGATGGAAAGCTCTCTCTCATAGTTTGCAAATAAACAAAGAAGCAATGCATTTATTCGCAGGACTTTCTTTTAATGCGGATACATTCTAACTGACATGTTTAATTCAACTAGTAATATTATTGATTATTACTTACTTAATGTTGCCAATTGGCAGAGTTGGTATTGGCACTGATGTAATTTTTAATCGCGCAATATTTTTTAGTTAAGCAGTGAATATATGGTGTTTATAAATATGCGCAACTGATATGGCAATTAATTTATCTACCAGTAATTTATTGTGTTTAAATATGAATTTATTAGGTTGAAAGCATTCATTAGCATTCATGATGGTGCAGTTGAGTGTGAAAGAACTGATCCCGGCCAGAGATCTCTCTAAAATATTTTAATTTTGGTAGTATTATCTCTTTGAAGAGTGGGCCTGATCCAGGATTGGTAAGAATATGAAGGTGATTATAGTGTAAATATTCATATAGGTTAAATTATGTTACTAATAATGGTGCAAGCAATATCAAGTATTACACCCCCATCTTGTCATTTCAGTTGGGTGAAAAGGATGTGGATGGAATGAACTGAAGAAATGGATGTATTTATTAGGATGCCAATATTTCCTGGAATGAAGGTATATATTAGTATGAACCTATTTATTGGTATGTATGCGGGAAATTTAGTTGCAAATTAAAAATAAACAGATAGTATGAAAAACGATGAGAGTTAAACTACCTATATGGATGTGTTTACGTTGGATATTTATAAATCTAGCTATAATGAGTATGAGAAGGAGAGAACTGGGAAGGAGAAATGAATAAACCGGTAATAATGCTGAACAATGTATAATGAAAAGTAAAAGAAACTGCCGGGAAGTATAACGTAGAAGAGAAATTAGGTGGCGAGAGATTTAGAGTGAGTGATGAGAAGGGTAGTAGCTGGTTGCTGACTCATGGTTAATTGTTCTAAAACTGTTGTAAGACTGTCCTGCTGTAGGGCTAGCTTGGCTGAACACATACGGAGTCTCCCACTCCAGTCTGGCCTAAGTAGCGAGTGAGATTCTCAATTTTGTGTTTCTCTCATTGCTTTGGTTTCTCCCTCACTTCGGATCCCATTACATCATCGAAGGAGAGAATTGGGTTTAAGAGATAAATAAACTGGTAATAGTGCTGAACACTGTATAATGAAGAAGTAACCCAAACTGCTAGGACTTTACACGTATAATAGAAATTATGTAGCGAAAGATTTAGAGTGAGTGAAGAGAAGGGTAGTAGTTGATTGCTGAATCGTTGTTAACTGTTGCATAAACTGTTCTAAAGCCTGTCCCTTGTAGGGCTAGCTCAGCTAGATTCTCCCGCTCTAGTGTGGCCTAAGTAGCAAGTGAGATTCCCAATTTCGTATTTCTTTCTTTGCTTTGGATCCCTCTCTTCGGATCCTATCACACTTGCCTATGATATATCCAAGAAAGAATATATATAATAATTTCGGTTTAAAAGCTATTGAACAAAAAAATTATTATTTTATTTATAATCCTTTAATCGTATATATAAACGTCTGGTGTTAAACACGCCCACGACTTTCTCTTTACTGCGATTTACGTAGTTATAATTAACTAATTCTGTTCTAACATATAATTCTAACTAGATATTTACGTAGTTATCTTCAAGACACATGAATGGGAGAATCTAAATTTTATTAAAAAAAATACTTTTTTGAGTAACAAAATCTTAATCCCCCCCCCCAAAACCCTCTCTTAAATGAATTAACTCGGAAAACTAATTCAAATAGTGATAATAAAAGTGACAGGTCTCTGTATGTATAGTTAGTATAATAAGTTTAATGAAATTCTTTGGTGTCTTTATAGTGAAAATCCCCAAAAAATTACTAAGAGAAAAAAACCTGTCCAGTAAAGTGGTAATTTCGGTGAACCAATTGTCTTCAAACTCTGAATTTTTGCATTCATCATATTTCATTGTAATTAATATTATTTAGATGATTCGAATAATATAATAAACTAAAATAACATTCTAGAGGAAAACATAACTTCCTCTTTCTGAGAGTAAGAGAATGTAAAAGCAAAAAGTAAAATATTTTTAGGAATCAAACACTTCCCATATGGAGGTTAGGTAAGTTTTTTTATCGATTAAGAGTTGCCAACAAGAGTTATCCGGTGACTTGGGCAGTTAAAAAAAAAAGATCAGAGTAATAACTTCCTAATGACTTCCTATTACTACAAAAGTTGGGTAACAAAAATATAGGCGGTGACGGACGATATATGTTGGTTCTTTGCACCAGGCATACAGTACTAAAAAGATTACATTTTCAAACTAGAAAATAATGTCTACATCAAACCCGAATATATACACTTGAAGAAAGAGAGGAAGGAATATAAAGACCCTTCTTTAAAATCACTTTCTAAACATCTGGTGGTAGAATGCATATTGAACGAAATTTTATCCGTCGTAGAATGCATATTGATTATGTTCGTGACTGGTATCGGATTTTCATCTATCGTCAAAGCAAATTCACCAAGTTCTTGTAGAGAGTTCACTTCAACGTAATGTTTCGGTTACACTCACACTTGTTGGTTGTATGCATATATGTGGAGAGGTTATAAGGTTATGTTACTATGTGTGTGTGTTTCATGACAAAGTGGAATTATTATAAATTATGATTATACATTAGAAAATAGTGGTCACAACGAGTAGTAGTCGTTGTGGTGGTTGGTTCCGCAGAGCTGGAAAGCATCAGAGACATTTTCCATGGTAGCCTGCATCATTTTGTGGTCATCGACCAGTTTCGAGCGTTCGCCCATCTTCAGGATGCTTTTTCCAGACAGTGTGATAATACAGATTTTCACGGATCAAATTCAGTTTACACACTCATCACTGAGTCTCTGTTGTCACACTGTCTGAAAAACGCATACTGAAGATGAGCGAACGCCTGAAACCGGTCGATGACCACAAAATGAAGCAGGCTACCACGGAAATTGTCTCTCTAGTGTATAATAAATAGCATGTTCTGAAGAATGCTTTGTAACTGAATTTTAATAGTGCTATTAGTAGATTAGATTAGATAGAATCTAAAGGGGGGATTGGCTCTTCAGCCTGCGCCACCGCGACACCTTATGGATCTATTGTGGCACCCCCCTTTTAGTTGGAGGCCCTTCCCCGAATCCTGTCCTTTACCGGACTGTGGAATTGGGGGGAGGGTGCTGTTAGTATGTTCAGTGTTTTATCAATTACTTCACCTGAAATAACGTATCCCCTCCAATAAAAATGACTTGATAAAACACTGAACATAATTAACAACACTA
The DNA here is from genome assembly GCA_011037195.1 of Triatoma infestans. NCBI lineage: Eukaryota > Metazoa > Arthropoda > Insecta > Hemiptera > Reduviidae > Triatoma > Triatoma infestans. Next base: position 32,944 of record JAAEAF010006280.1, on the reverse strand, counting down.
TTAAAATTCAGTTATAAATAATTATTCTACAAAACATGGTATTTATTATACACTATTTTCTAATGTCTAATCATAAATTATAATAATTCCACTTTGTCATGAAACACACACACAACACACATAGAACATAACCTTATAGCCTCCCCACATATATACAACCAACAAGTATGAGTGTAACAGAAACATTACGTTGAAGTGAACAGAGAGTTCGTGTAGAGAACAAGAACTTGGTGAATTTGCTGTTACAATGGATTCAAATCTGAAACCGGTCAGGAACATAATCAATATGCATGCTACGATGGATAAAATACCAGATGTTATCCCACCCACATTTTCAGCACTTTCTAAACATTCACTAATCGCTAAAAACATTTTTTTCTTCGTACTCAGGTGAAAATGTATTTTCAGTAGAAAAACAATTTCGAAACTTTGACATGATCGCATACTTTCTCTTATATGGTAGGAGAAAGTAAAAAAAAAAAAAAAGCTGGTGTGATAATTCAAGTTACTTTCTTCTACTGAATTTACAGCTATATCAAATTTGGAATTATAGCCATACTTCTAGTGTACTATCATATTTTATAGATAGTAGAACACTACATCGTATTGAAATAGTACTTTATAGGATAGCTTACGATGATCCCCCCCCAAAAATCTATATTTTCAGAAAAATATTTCAAATAAGTGATTTTTGTGGATAGATAGTATACGAAATTTAAAGAAAAAAGTTTTCGAAAAAATCCCCCCCCCCCAAACGGGGAAATAAATAAAGTTGCATTTCGAGTGGATTTTGCTCGAAATTTTTGTATCAGAATACCAAATGGAATATCAAGTTTGAGCTTCCCAGGGTTTTTCGTAAACCAGTCGCTAAAAACATTTTCTTCGTACTCAAGAGGATGACCACAAAACCGGCATTTCCGGTGATTAACTAAATTTTTAAAATTTGACACGATTCACAATACTTCCTCTTACATGGAGTAATTCTTTTAGATTTAATTTTGAATTTAAAATTATGAAATTATTTCATGTCAATGGGGCTCATGCCGGATCCATTTTGTAGAGGCTGTGAGACAGAGGAAGAAACACCCATCCATCTTATGACTGATTGCTTGGGTTGTGAGGAAATGGTTCAGGACCTTTGGTCGGAGCTTAGGCTATTTCCGCTTAAGGTTATTGGTCCGTTTTATTCGGACTGCGGTGAATCTTAGATGGATTAGATCCGGGTCTGGATTTTTGGTATAGACCCGGCTTGTTGTTGTTTTTCTTGGGGATATGGGCCCCAGTGAGGCTTTGGATAGCATAGGGTTTCCCTCCCCACAGACAAATAATAATAATAATGACATTATTTGCATTTTAAGTTGAGTAGCCACTTTAAAGTCACCGTAGAGTATTCCAGTTTTCGTTGTATGTTGGTCGATCAAAATTTTCCTTAAGACGTCTTGCCTGCTTCTTACGAAAGAGGGAGCCTCTCATATATTGTCTTCTCTGTCAAACCAATTTGGTGGTCAGTTCCCCCCCCCCCACATTTTACATCTTCCACTCCAGAATCCGCCTCCTACAATAATATCTTACTCGTACTAATCTTCATTAAAATATTATGAAGTAATAGCAATGAAAAATAGGGATATCACTACAGACATACTATTATTCATAATTGATAAAAATATCATTCACATGAACACATTCACACACATTCAGGGCGTTTATCTAATTAAACGTTCACCCAGATGTTGTTTGCTTCTTGCTACAATTTAATCATTTTCTAACTCATTCAATATTATATAATTAAATATTATTAAATTTATAATTAATATTTCCTGAAAATTAAATACTTTCTATTGATTTTACCTTTCCATCATAAAATTTAGTTTATTAAATATGTGTACAAATTAAATTAACATCTTCTCATTAATATTAATTTAAATTTATTAAATAATATTAATCTTTTATTATCAATAAAAATATTTGCAATATATTTAAATATCTTTACTTGATGACTATTAGCCTAAGGAGTGTCAGAGGAATACTTAAATAAAAAATGTTTCATGAAAAAACGTCTCAAATGTTTTCACATGAAATGGATGAACTTCAAAGCCAAATTTCCATTATAAAAAGTAGGGTCTATGTGATTCCTTGCAGCTGTGGAGAAAAATACATAGGAAAGGCTAAAAGATTAGCGACAACCCGACTTAAAGAGCAATTACATTGAGTCAAACCTACCAGGGAGATCTACCAAGGCGGCCCGTGCCTAACTTGATAACAGAAAGATTGAGCATTCAAGGAGTTTGTGTTTGGCTGCTTTTTCGTTATTGCCTGTGTTAATGTTGTAGTCTTTTTAAACTGCAATGTTGTTAATTATTATAGCTTATTTCATACTATAGACGAGTACGAGGGTCGCGGCGAAATGAACACAGAAGGGTCTAGGCGAAAGCATGTCTGGAGCCGTTGCTGATACAGATCCCCTGGTGGTACTTACCAAATTCCACCAGATCGTGTGACTCATGAGAAAATAATGGTCGATATTGAGAATTGTTTATTCTCAGCAAGAAAAGGCGGAAAGAAAGGTGAAAGTAGGTACGGGATGTACTCAAGAAGGAAGCCAATCACCACACGTGCCTCATCGTAGATGAACTCCTGTGGGAGATGAAATCATAGAAGTTCCATTTGCAATGTTAGGGAAGGGATTAGCTCAGTGGTAGCGCGCTAAACTAGCAACACGGAGGTCCAGGTTCGAGTCCAGCTGTACTACCCCTAGATTTTCTCTTCCTAGAAGCTTCTAAAGCTCACTACCCGGTGATGGGCAATGCACTGAAAAGGCTCCAGGGGACACAAGAGATCTTTCAGATCGCAGTGCAATATCCCCTATAACAATCTAACAAAAAGAAATTTCAAATGTATACGGGTGATGGACTGGTACTTATCACTGGTAAGTACGTGGATGTTGTAAGTGACCTAATGCAGTCGACAAGCGTTGATTGTCTTAAATTCCGGAAAAGAGCTCTATGGTTTTATTTAGTAATAGGAGAAAATTTTACTCAGGACGCCTAGGCAAGACGCCTCGGCAAGAACTTGAGTTTGTATAGTGAGCTTAAATACCTTAGAGTCCTCATTAACAATAAATGAACTGACGTATCCACATAGATTGCAGGAGAATCGCGGAAAGGACATGAGAAATTAGTCAACACTAGGATATTCTATGCCGCAATTGTCTGGTAGCTGGGAGTATAGACAGGGAGAAATGTCAGGATACTGCAGGGAATACAACACAAGACTTGTTGACCATAACGGGTGCGATGAGGACAACACCGACATCGGCACTGGAAGTGTTATTAACACTTGGTTGTAGGGAGCTCATGAAATGCCATCTCAGGATGAAATACCAAGGAGAGGACTTTTTGCGGAGTTATATTAAGATTGAGAGCAAGATAAAACAAGTTAACAAATTTCTTCTCTCCAAACTTGATGAAACGAATAAGATGTGGGGGTTAGACAGATTATATGATCAGCAATTAGCATTATGGGGGAGGTCATCCTCAAAGGGCTAATGAAGGAAAATAATGACATTATTTGCTGTTACTCTGAGTGAACCGTGGCTCCCTAGCAAAAGTGAAAACCCTAGCAAATATTGTCAGGACAGCCAGAGAGGCCTCCCGCATAATCGAAGTCGGCTCAAGTTCCTTCTTCGCCAGATATTGAAACCTCAATATAGCCAAGGTCCCTCACGATAGCTAAAGACATACATCAGTGTCTCCCCCAGCTCATGGGAGCACATAAAAATACATAAAAGATACACGTGCCTATTGAGATGAAAGTGATTCTAGAGCAGATCAATTGCTATTCCGATGACATTATAGACATGCCACAAAAGTCCCTTAAATTGGCAGACAATATCCTTTGATGTCCGGGCCACATCAAGAGCCTCTAGTCATTAGACTAAATGGGAACTTGAAAAGGTAAAAAAGTGAAAACAAAATTGGCAAATTATAAAGTACTATGGAACAAAGTATAATCAAAAGAGGAATACAAGCGTAGATCATTTTTTGTTAGTAGACCATCTCTCCATGCTAAGTAAGTCCAAACTATGAGTTTAGTTTTTTTTTTTTTCACTTTGGTTGCTGAACAAAATAAAATTACAAATGAAAAATGTTATCTTCATTCTTTATTCAACAATACAATTTCAACTTTATTCCCAAATACACTTTCAACTAGTTTCATTTATTAGATTATATAGTCAATAGTTTCCTATTATTTCGTTATTCTTTTTTGTTCTTTAACATTTCTCTGGATAAATTTTTTAACCAAAATATTTATTTTATTTGCTTAAAAAAATGAATAAAAGACAAATAAGCGGAAAGTATTATATATTTTAATTTATCGCTCTAAAACTTTTCCGAGTATTTGGTTGGAATTTTCTTTCAAACTAATAAATTTAATTAATTTTCATTAAAAACAACACTCACGTAATTTCTGATCCCGTTTAATTGTGTTAATTTTTTTAATAACATTATTAATTAATGTATAAATAAAAATCTGCTGTGAACACACTCTTATAACTTTCTCTTTCAGCAATTTACTGACAAATTTTCTTCTAACATTCAATTTTTATTGCGTATTTAGTTATGTTCAATGATAAATCAAAGGGAAAATCTAAACTTGATAAAACAACTTTTTATTTGGGGGAGGGGGGGGACGTGACCTTTCAGAGCCTCAAATGAATTTTCTCGGAAAAAAATTGCAAACAAAAGTGATAATTATCGATATGCTTTGTCTATATGGTTAGTATACCATGTTTAATGAAACCAGTTGGTAGATTTATGTAGAAAATCCAAAGAAAACTAACCAAAACTGTTTAATAAAGTTACACACTTACCCACGTCAATCAATTTTTTTTCTGTAACATATTAAATTCTAATTAATATTATAGAGATGATAGAATCGTATAATTCACTTAAATAGCGCTTCAAAGGAAGCGCTACTTCCCATCACTTCCCAATACAACATCTTAAATGATTTTTTCTGGAAAATCATATGAAATGGAAGTCGTGGACAAAATACATTACCAAAATACAGAACCAAAATACAGAATACAGAACCAAAATACAGAATATATCGTATATACAAAAAAAAAAAAAAAATCTGGTGTGAAACACTCACACAACTTTCTCTTATTCCTTGTTCTCAAAATTATAATTGACAAATTTTATAGTTTGTGTACTTACCAAATTTAATTAAATTCGTCGAAAACTGAAAAAAAAGAAAACTGTTCAATAAAAGCGCACTACCGGTTTACTAAATTTCTTAAAACTCGGAATTTTGGCCATCTATTTATTTCTAATTAATTTTGTTTGGATGATAGAGCAAATTAGAGAAAAACATAACCCCACCCCCTCCCCTAAAAAGCGCCCTTAAAATGAATTTCCCCAGAGAAATGTTTTAAATAAAAGTTGTAGATTTTTGCATGTTTAGTTTATTAAGGAATTTTCAAGAAAATTATTGGAGCCATTTTTGAGAAAATCGCGAAAAGGAGAATAAATAATTTACTAAAGTGGTAAAGTAAATGCACTTCCGGTAATCCGATTTCTTTTTTCAAACTCGGAATTTCAACAACATATTTAATTCTAATTAACATTATTTAGATGACAGAATTGTCTAATAAATTGATATAGCACTTTAGATAGAAACCTAACCCCACCCCTCCCCAAAAAGTGCCCTTAAATGCATTTTCCCAGAGAAATATTTCAAATAAAAGTTGTAGGTCTTTGGATGCGTGGTTGATGTTGTAAGTTTAAAGCAAATCGTCGGAGCCATTTTTGAGGAAATCGCAGAAAAGTAAAAAATTTAACTAGTAAAGTGGTAACTTCGGGTTAAGGAATTTTGACAGATAACGTAATGTGATATCACCCATGGTGATACCTAAACGGAATATCAAGTTTCAACTTTCTACGGTTTTTCGTTTTTCAGCTATGCTGTTCACATACATACACACATACATACATACATACACATACACACACACACACACACACACACAGACCATTTGCTAAAAATCACTTTTTTGGACTCAGGGGATCTCAAAACGGAAATTTGCGGTGAAAACTCGATATCGAAAATTTGACACGATTACATACTTCTCTTACTAGGAGTAAGAGAAAGTAAAAAAAAAACCTTATGGCGCAACAGCCCATGAAGGGCCCAAGGCTTGTATAGGAGGGCGTGTGGTAAGCATGCCGCCGCAGTTCCCACGCCGTTTAGTTCTAGCCTTCGCTACCTAGGGCGCTAGTAACTGCAGCTTCCCACTTAGGGCGTGGGTATGTGACGTCACCATCACCCACTCTACGGGGTGCAATCAGCCTCTGGCTCTCCAGGTTGGGGAATCCCTCACACTACCTAATCCAATCCTGATCCTTTCCCCTTGCAGGGTTGCCTGTAAGTCTCCTGGGTTACTGAAACTCCAGTACTTGAGGCAATGGACAGGAATCAGTAGATGGAATCTGTAGATCCATTGGACATGCGATCAGTCACGCTAGGTCGTTAGAGTTGAAATATTGAACTTTGGGCGCAAGCCAGTTTCCGAGCCAATTGCTTGCAATTGAGGTAGGATTCGTAGTGGCCGTGGTTTAATCAAAAACTCCAATGACCGAGATCATGAGTTGAGCGGGTGGAGACTCGCAATATAAATTGAACCCCGGTGCCAGCCCGTAGCTGGAAGCGCATTTGCTGGGTGTACGCGGTTTACCAGAGCCTGCTTGGGAGTGCGTTCTCTAGCTTCTGGGGAGTGGAGTGTGACTACTATGTGGGATCACTCTGCGCGCTGGTTGAGCGTATCTCAACCTGCCCTTAAATGGGTCAAGCGAGGGGGTGCTTCGGACTGGCATTCTCCTCTGGTCGGGTATTGCACTAAAAATCCTTCCATGGTAGTGACATCCCCTTCTTGTTAAACGATCCCGTTGCTTGCAACGGGAGACCGGTAAACCCCAAGTGGGTAGGTACGGTCTTTAAAGATCCCCCTCAGTACCAAGAGGAAAAAGGAGTATACGGGAAGAATGTAGCTTCCCACTTTTTATCATGATGCTGGGTCTACACCGACTTTGCCCTCATGGGAATCGAACCCTGAACTGTCGCACGAAAGGCGAGAGCGCTAGCCACTAGACCAACGCGTGGGGACCGTATACCCAAAGTTTAAAGGAAATCGTTGGTACCATTTCCGAAAAAAATCACAAAAAACTGAAGATAAGTTATTGTCGTGTTACATTGTTTAATGGGGAATCAGGAACGAATAATGAACCAATCACTCCCCACCTCGTTCACTGCATTCTCCCTCAAGCAAACTAGAAGGAATTGGGAGGAGAAGATCAAGAGAGGAGGAGTTGAACAGCTGCTGTATAAAAAGGGCTGAAATTCTAAAGAAAGGGATCATTATTTGAATCACCATTAACTTTGTGAAGCTTCCAGTCATGGATAGCTTCACAGCATTCATCCCTATGGATGAGCCTAGTGAGATGTTACTGCCTCTTTCTCGGACCTCTCTCAGGCATCTGGCTGGATCCCTCACTGGGCATCTACACCTCTACATAATGAGCCTTATGCCAGACCTCTGTGAGACAGGTGATGAAATACCAATCCATTTTATGACAGATTGTTTGGGTTGTGAGGAAATTAGGTTCAGAACCTTTGGTCGGCAAAGGATGTCCATGGAAGAGTTTACGCTATATCTTTTTAAAGTTATAGCCCGATTTTTTCGGACTGTGGTGAATCTTAGATGGGTTAGATCCGGGTCAGGATTTTTGTTATTTTTTTTTTAGGGTAGATATATGAGCTCAGTGGGGCTTTGGATAGCGTAGGGTTTGGTCCCTCCCCATAGACAAATAATAATAATAATCACCATCAACCGTCAACATAAAACTACTTCATTCTCATGCAATCACTCTGCCAGCCAGTCTGCCTCTCGTATCACGCCACCTTATAATCTTACTCTAAAATATACAGTCTAAAGTCCTTGCAGTGTCTATTAAATGCACACAATGCAAACAGTGTTCAATGAGTCTAACGTTACTCAACCTATATATTTCTCTTCTGACCAACCCCCAAAAATATCTACTACAATGGTGATACCCAAACGGAATGTCACGTCTGAACTTTCTGCGATGAGCTATGCTGTTCACATTCACAGACAGATAGAGAGAGAGAGAGAATAAGAAGGAGACACAGACACACAGACTATTTTCTAAAAATCAATTTTTCATACTATATGTATACTTCCGGCGAGAGCACAATACTTCCTCTTACAGCAGTCACACAAAGCATAACAAAAAATGTTCAAAAAAAAAAAAGAATATATGTACGGTTTGAAATTTACTGCAAAGTGTGTGTTTTTTCGTAAGGGAAGGGATTAGCCCAGTGGGAGCGCTGGACTAGCAATGCGGAGGTCCCGGGTTCGAATCCAGCATGCTGCCCTCAGATTTTCTCTTGCTAGGAGCCTCTAAAACTCACTGTCCGGTGATGGGCAGCGTTGTCTGTAGCTAGAGTACACAGCTTGGCGTTATGGATTAGTACAGTGGGTTGTCGGCAGTCTAAGATGCTCATTGGGGGTCCGGCCGGAGCTTTGAGTAGCGGGATCCGATGTCTTTCACGGACCTCTCTCAGGCATTGGTTGGCTTCCTCACTGGGCATTGTGGCTTAAGGAGACATCTCTATACAATGGGACTAATGCCTGACCCCTTTTGTAGTTTGTGAGACGGAAGAGGAAACACCCATGCATCTGAAGACGGATTGTTTGGGCCGTGAGAAGATAAGGTTTAGGACCTTCGGCCGGAATAGGATATCAGTAGAGGATCTTAAGCTGTGTCCTTTTAAGGTTTTGGTCCGATTTGTTCGGTCTGTGGTCAAACTTAGATGATTAAAACCTAGGCCTGGATTTTTGTTCTAGTCCCAGTAGTTGGTATTCTTTAGGGGTAGCTATATGGGCCCTGGGAAGCTTTGGATAGCGTAGGGTTTTGCCCTCCCCTACTTTGAATAATAATAATAATAACACTGCTTGGATACCGGCAGTGCACTGACAAGGCTCCGGGGGGCACAATAGATCTTTTAGGTCGGAGTGCTTATTCGCTTAAAAAAGAAAAAAAATAATGTGTTACGTACGAGTGTTCGGTTTCTTGTCCTTGAGTTTATATATATAAATATTAAAAAAAAGAGCAAGAAGTTTGAAACGAATAGACTGCAGAATACAGTGAATAAACTGATAAATATGCGAATAAATGGATATGGTATGTTTTATTCGCACTGCACTGTTGTATGTATTAGTTAGTTTTCACATATATACATATATTAATGTGAGTGGTGGAATTGTTGTTAGTAAAGCCTTCAGAAGAGAGCGCCACATCAAGGGTAGGAATTACAGTGAAGGATAGATCTACCTTATTAGATGGTTGTTCTGCACACTTCACCATCTCACCACATACAGTCAGTCTCCTTTACCTATTACATACCATAACCATATATCATTCTGTCACACTCGTATAACGAATCTTCTCTTCACCAATACCTCTTCTAACAATTACATTCCTATATATATATATACATATATATAGAAATCATTATCACGTTTAACACATTATTTTTAAACAATAGCTTTACTTGCTCATACTGCTGTATGAAAAAATGACTTCGATTAAGTCAAATTTTTTTTTATTACATTTTGTACATAGTAAAATTTTTAACTTTTATTACACCTGTAAATTATTGAAATTGAATTTTCACCGGGAAAAATCCTTTTCAACCGGAAGTGTAACCTTAAACCGGAAGTGTAACCTTCAACCGGAAGTGTAACTTTCAACCGGAAGTTAGCCATCAACCGGAAGTGTAGCCATCATCCGGAAGTGTAACCTTAAACCGGAAGTGTAACCTTCAACCGGAAGTGTAACTTTCAACCGGAAGTTAGCCATCAACCGGAAGTGTAGCCATCATCCGGAAGTGTAACCTTCAACCGGAAGTGTAGCCTTCAACCGGAAATGCAATCTAAATGGATTTTTTATTTTTATTTTTTCGTGATTTTTCTCGAAAATGGCTCCAATGATTTTCTTTTAACTTCGTATAGTATCTAAACATATAAATACCTATCACTTTTATTTGAAACATTTTCTTGGGAAAATTGATTTTTTTGGGGGGAATTCTGGGGGTGCAGTAGCGTTATGCTTCCCCCCTCTAAACGATCACTCAGTATAATATATGGTTTTATTACTTACATAATATTAGTACACATTAGAAGCATTGATAGAATTCCAAATTTGGGAAAAATTACCGGTAGATTTTCTAGTTTTTTTTTTGGAATTTTTTCGAAAACAGAACGATTTTCTTTAAACTTGAAAAGCTTGCTGGATACATAAGTAACGGATCACTTTTATTTGAAACACTAACTAACCCGACCACAGCTTGGCTGTGGCTCAGTCTGATTTTTAGGCTGTGCTCCATATTTCAAGCAGGCATGCAATTCATCAGCTGATGTTGAGCGCGATATCTGAAATCTAGTAACACCAATGTTCCACCAAGTGGAACCTGATTATTTTGCAAGTCTTTCAATGTATGGTCTAATGCTTCCAACGACTTCTTATAAGCCATTGTACACTCATCCCATGCAATGATTTTGCACGCCTGAAGAACCTTTCTCATTCCTGATGTTTTAGAAATGTTACATGTTGGGTTTTCTGTGAAGTGCATGTTTAAGTCTTGACAGTTTAAGAGCTAATTGTGCTGTTCTACCTCCTTCCATCAACGTAGCAGCAATACCTGAAGAAGCAATTGCTAACCCAATATGGTCGTTTGAACGGATTTTAGCTCGGAATTTCCCGTTTTCGTGGGAACATCGGAATAGAGGTACTTATAAGTAGTTGAGAAAGAGGTTCAGAGAGCCTCTTAACGGGGCCACCATCGCAACGCATCTGAGTCTGTATATTTCTGCCAACCTCGCGAAACGCTGGGAGAAGTTCCCGTTTCCGTGGGAACTTCGGAGTAAAAATTATATATAAACATTCTTATATAGAAATGCAACGTTGTGCAAAAATTTCAAGTCAATCCATCGACTACTTTTCGAGTTTTGCGGCCACAAACATACGGATGCTGAATTTTTATATATATATATTTTCTCAAAAAATTGAATTTTCGAGGGTAGTGGAAGTCTTGTCATTTAATTTAAATTTAAATTTGCACAGACTTCTTTAATTCTGACATAGAAGCGCTCCACATATGTCATTCAGGTATACAAACAAACTCCCCACCACCATTTTTTATGGCCGCACATTGAACATTCGTAACGTTTCCAATGTTAATGAAAAATTTCTTGATTAAATTATTGTAGCAATTAGAGTGATGAAAATCGGGGGTATTAAGTGTTTTGCACCAGATTTTTTTTTTAAATGAATATGAAGTGAATCATCACAAGTAATGAAATACAGAAAAAAAAAAATCTGGTGTGAAACACTGCACACAATTGTTCTCTTTTCAGTTCTCCAAATTATAATTGACAGAATTTCTACAGTGTTTTGTGTACACATTTTAATGAAATACGACGAAAACTGAAAAAACCGTTCAGTAAAAGCGCACTTCCGGTTAACTAATTTCCTTGAAAATCTGAATTTTGGCCATCCATTTATTTCTAATTAATTTTTTTTTGGATGATAGAATTGTATAATCAACTATAATAGCACTTCAGAGAAAAACATAAACACCACCCCTCCTCTAAAAGTACCTTTAAATGAATTTTCCCAGAGAAATGTTTTTAAGTAAAAAGTTGTAGATCTTTGTATGTTTAGTTTATATTAGAAGTTTCAAGAAAATCGTCGGAGCCATTTTTGAAAAAATTACGAAAAAGTGAAAAAAAAATTATTAAGTAAAAAGTGGTAAAGTAAACGCACTTCCGGTTATCCGATTTTTTTTTTTGCAAACTCGGAATTTCAACAACATATTCAATTCTAATTAACATTATTTAGATGACAGAATTGTCTAATAAACTAAAATAACACTTTAGATGAAAACCTAACCCCACCCCTCTCCACCATAACTGCCCTTAAATGAATTTTCCCAAAGAAATGTTTCAAATACAAGTTGTAGCTCGTTGTATATGTAGTTGATACCAAGTTTCAAGAAAATCGTCGGAGCCATTTTTGAGAAAAACGCAGAAAAGTAAAAAAAAAACTAGTACAGTCGTACTTCCGGTTGAGGAATTTTGACAGATAATGTACTGTCAGATCCCATGGTGATACCTAAACGGGACGGGGATCAACTTTCTGCGGTTTTTCGTTTTTAAGCTATTGTATTCACATATATATATATATATATTTACACGCGCGCGCACAGATCATTTGCTAAAAACCACTTTTTTGGACTCAGGGGACCTCAAAACGGATATTTCCGTGAAAACTCGATATTGAAAATTTGACACGATTACAATACTTCCTCTAGGATTAGGTATTACTCCAATAGTTTAATTAGGAGTAAGAGAAATTAAACATTAATCAATGACGATAATTTATTAAGACGTGTACCATGATTTTGGAAGAAGTTATTGCAGTTTGTGACCCAAATTCGCAGAAGTAGATATGAAAAACTTAATAAATACATAGATAATTAATTAAATTATATAACTATGTATTCATTAAATGAGGAACATTAATATATTGTAACGTAGACAGTGGTGCCATGTAGGAGAGGAAGTAGGAACCTCTAGTTCTCTTAGTGGCCGCTAGGAAGCGCTGGCGACGCACTCTAGTTATTTCTTGAAGGATTGAGAAGATACTAGAAGATTCACCACCGGTATAAATAGTGGGACCCAGAGAGTTTTGCAAAGAGTTTTCCAGTAACAAGCGATGTGTACGTTTGTGGAAAGTGTATAATAAATGAACAAAAGTGAACTATTGTGGTTTAAACTGTGAAGTAATTATTATTATTAAGTGTTGTATTTTGTAATTTATTGTGTATAACATAAATTGGTGTTTTCTTTATTGAAGTTTAGAGTATTTTATCTATACGAACCCACTTAAAACAAGTTGCAGCAGCTAATCGAAGAGAGAAAAACGTTACAATATATTTTATTCCGAGTATTTGGTTTGCCCGTATGACGATAAAGAAACTGCTTTAGAGTGTATAAATCGTTATGGATGTGAAAAGAGATAAAAGATTTTGCAAATACGATTTTCCGCCTGAATCCAAACATTGAAAGATCCTTCGCTAAATATATAGAGCTTTCGATCACTTGAAGTATGCTGATTTCTATAGGGTATCCAAGAAAAACTTATAATAAGTTCATTATTCTCCAAAGTTAACTTTAAAACAAAAAAAAAAACTTTTATTTAAGTACGACTATTACAATCAAAAGTTTTTAAGAACTTTTTAACGATTGAAAAGTCATTCAAGATAATTAATGGATAAAGAACTTTCTGAGTTAAAATACTAAATATAACCGATTATCACACAATTAATGAAGAAACTTTTTATGTTTTAAAAAACAACATAAAAAAATCTTTCTTTATGTATTCAATTTTTTTCTTTTTTTTTTGTTAATCTTTTTCTACTGATTTAAGAAAGTTTTGCAAACAAGTTACTTTTTACATTCTCTGACTCCAATTAAGCAAAAAGTATTGCGATTCTGTCAAATTTTCCAAATCCTGTTTTTTTCTGGAAATACATCTTTTGAAGTCCTCTGAGACAGAAAAAGTGATTTCTATAAAATAGTCTGTATATGTATTTCGGCAACTTAGTTGTGGTAAATAAACGGCTGTTAAGCTTCGCCCATTGTCAAAGCTTTCTGGTAGCTGTGATGTTATTTAACTCCGCCCACAGATTTCACAAATAAGTTGCCGAATATAAAGGAGTTGTTGAGGAGAGAAATTAGGTTTGGTTAAATAAACGAGCTATTAAGACACTAATAAAATGTAGCTAAGTTTACACTAACTGCAATGGACTTTATAATGAAAATGATAGAATGAATGGTGTGAGTAAAGATATGACACGATGCGATGTATGGTTGTATCTGATAGATCATCACTAGATAGATTCCCACTGGCTTATATATACAGGTTCTCCCACTCTAGCCTGCCTAAGTCAGAGAGTAGTCTCTGTTAACCAGAGAGGGCCCCTCTTCTCTCTGCTGTGGTTGCATTATATTTGCAGTACCATTACTCCGAACTATATCACAAAACACGAAAAAACGCAAAAAAAATCTTCAAACTTTAACATTTCATTTTGGTATCACATGATTTCTGACAGGAAGTTATTTCCGACAAAATTCCTCAATCGGAAGTACCACTTTTCTGTGTGGATTTTTTTTTTTTTAGTTTTTTTTGCGAAAATTTCCGAAAACGGCTCCAATGATTTTCTTTATACTTTGTATATTAATTTCACATATTAAGTGCGAAAACTTTTATTTGAAACATTTCTTCTAGACTGTCCTAGATGGCAGGCAGAGATGTTGGCTGTGAACTTTATACTGAATAGTGCATAGAGTTCAAAGCAAGATACCCCTTTTGAATAATAAACCGAAATAAAACTTATTTCAACATGATAACCTTCTCATCTATCGTTCGCGTTGAACTCAAATAAAATAGTAGAATTGCGTTATGCTGAAATTTATGCCAAAAAAAAAATTCAATTATGCCAATATTTCGACAGAGTTTCCTGTCTTTATCAAGGCTTCAATAAATAGAAAGTCATGAAGATGTGGAGAAAGTATTTTTAAACATACACATTTGTTACATCACAGAAACATAACAAGGAAAATTAAAAGTTACTAGTTTCTTGTCTTAAATCATCTACCAAAGATTAAAAATGATTTCCTTTTTATATTTCTGCGACGTAACAAATTTGTATGTTTAAAAATTCTTTTTCCACATCTTCACGACTTTCTATATATTAAAGCCTTGAGATAAAGAACAGGAAACTCTGTCGAAACGTTGGCATAATTGACTTTTTTTTTCTTGACCGATCCTCACCAAATTTCTTCATAACAAAATTCATCAACGGTCAACAAATTCTTTTACATAGTAGAGTTGGTGAGAGTAAGGTTTTGCCTCAACCTGCCTAGTGTCTTGTCCAGCGTAAGGCTGATTTTTTCAAAGAACGGCACTTGGAAAATTATGAAGCAGAGCAAGGAGTTTTTTGCCACAAACCAACGTAGTGATACAGTCACCAAATTGAAATGCTTACAGAAAGATGGATGAAAGTGATAGAAAATGATGGTTGTATGTTTAAGTATACATTTTGACATTTACTATTGAATAAAACTGTTTTCATGCGCAAACATTTTTTGCACAACATAATATTTTAGTTAGAATCAATCTTTTAACTAGAATCAATCAATCATCCTGGGTGGCTTCGGCTTCCCAAGGATGTTGGTCTGGGCTTTTTCCATGCGCCAGTTAATGATGGTGGTCCCGGAATCCCCTCATTGAGGACTATGATTCCCGAGCTCACTTTGAAAAGACTGATGAAGCTACAATCATCGAATTACCCGTCTGGCGTCTGCTGCTTGGCGTTCGCGCCGAGTGCAACGCAAAATTGACTGGGCAAGTCGTATGCTGCAACGTCTGAACATTCTGCTCGATGGGCCCCGGCCGAATCGAAAGGGATACTGGACACGCAGACTTCACGGCTCAGCCGATGGGTACGAGCTTAAAGAATGTTCCAAAACGAGGAGCTCAACAAGACTGATTGCAGCCGGATCGTATGGAGAATCCCGGGACGTGATTACATCAAACATATGATTTAGCTAGAGATAATGTTAGCTAGAAATTGGTAGAAATTTTGGCATAATATGAATCACTCGAAAAAAAAACTACGAGACTATTGGTCGCTTAGATGTTTGAAAGATTGCCGGGAAAAGTTTAGGGAACGAAACCTCACATTTAAATTATGAATAAAAATACGCAGTTGATTACAGAATAGGAAATGGAACTCGTTACCATTGGAGTGCCACGAAATATGAGGTCATAATGAAATCATTATTTGGGAATATTGAGGGTTGAAAACAAAAAAAAGCAGGCCATCAATGAAAATATTTCTGATAGTCATATCAAATCTGAGCTTGCAGTTTTTCATTTTGAGACATAATGCATGAATTCCCAGCCCCCTACTTTTAACTCTAAAACACGCCCACGCACAAAGAAGACTAAAGCTTACAGGATAGGATATGATTAGTGGTAGCGCGTTAGACTCCTCTGCGGAGAACCCGGTTTTCCCGGCTTCCTCTGCTGCCCTTAGGATTTTCTCTTCCTATAGAAGCCTCATTGTCGATTCACTGCCCAGGAACCGGCAGTAAATGATCTAGATGCCAAGGACTACAGATGTTGATATGCGAGCGCAAAACGAAAATCTTAAAAACATTTTTTTCATTCTCAAAACAACATTTCCGGTGGAAATAAATTGAAAATCTGATATATTGCACTACTTCTTTAAAGCAGTATGAGAAGGTAAAAAATCTGGTGTGAAACACGCACACAACTTTCTCTTACTCCTGTTCTCAAAATTATAATTGGCAAAGGTTATTATAGTTTGTGTAGCAAATATAACGAAATTCGTCAAAAACTGAAAAAACTGTTCAGTAAAAGCGCACTTCCGACTTACTAATTTTCATAAAGCTTGGAATTTTGGCCATCTATTTATTTCTAATTAATTTTGTTTGGATGATAGAATTGTATAATCAACTATGATAGCACTATTGACCCCTCCCCTAAAAGTGCCCTTAAATCAATTTTCCCAGAGAAATGTTTTAAATAAAAGTTGTAGCTGTTAGTATGTATAGTTGATTTACCAAAAACCACCTAGTAAAGTGGTACTTCCGGTAGAGGGATTTTGACAGATGGCCCACAGTCGGATCCCATGGAGATGCCTAAATGGAATATCAAGTTTGAACTTTCTACGATTTTTCGTTTTGAGCTATGCTGTTCACATACATACTTACATACATACATACATACATACATACATACATACACAGACACACACACACACACACACACACACACACACCATTTGCTAAAAACCACTTTTTTTGACTCAGAGGACCTCAAAACGGATAATTCCAGTGAAAACTCAATATCGAAAATTTGACACGATTACAATACTTCCTCTTATTAGGAGTAAGAGAAAGTAAAAGGTATGTCTTATATTCAAATATATAATTATATCGTAATATTAGCTTTATTTTTCACACATTCTCATTATTACTAACTTTTTGAAATAATCAAGATTTACCAATATAAAATTCCCATTCTCCATCTAAGGACCATAAAATCAATTTTTAAACACATAGTCACTAAAGGGGATTTAAAAGAGCAAAAAGAAGTGAACTGGCAGGCTGATGGTGGACATGCATATCCACTTAAGAGTATATTTTTTGTGTGTGTATAGTTGAAGATATTATCCAGAATAAATAGCTTCTACGAGTACTTGAAGAACACAATGGATATATTGTTGTATTGTATTTATAATGGATATATGCATTGGACTCGAATTCAAATAATGCATTTCCATTATTCTAGATACAATGTACATTATAAATATTCTATATAAATATTGACACCTTATTCAATTATTACAACGTTTAAAAAGACTAAAACTCACAAATAACCATAATTATGTTTATTTTAGTACAGTTATTTGGTCTCAGATTTGAAATTTTCACTTTCCACAGTTCGAAATATTAATCTGGTGAAGAACATTCTGTAATTTGTATTTCTTTGGAAGAATTAATAAATATAAATTGTATCAAAATATATTCTTGATAAATATTTTATGATTTTTAAAGTAGGGAATTTTTCCGATGTATATATGTATAAATTTGGGTTTTTTTGAAGGTTGGAAGGCACAAAAGGAACAGTTAGTTGAGTCAGAGATACCTGGCCTACTCCTATTAATACTTTTATTTAGGACAAAGGGAATTTCCCTCTTCTCACTTTCCCTGGGATGGAGGTAAAATATAAATGGACCCTATTAGGGAGTGAGTAAGTTCAAAATTTGTACCACAAAAAGAGTGAAGTCCGTCATTTGAAAAAGCCATGTTACAGTAGTGAGTAGTGGTAGTGCCCCAAGAAACCCAACCTTCTTCAAGTCAGAAAATATGTAAAATATGTAATTTTTATTAAAAAAAAACATTTTCTGCTAAATGACAAGACACTTTACGTTGTTGTATTACAATATTGTATCTATATTGTTTTTTAATTATATATTTTTTGAATCTATATGTTTGTTTTTTCATCCTCACCAACTTCTGTATAAACACAGACCTCACGAGATCCCTTTAGAGAAGATTTCAAATATGAATTATAATAATTAATTATTAATTAACATATTTAATTTACCCCCCAATACAAATCATATTACAACTCATACAATTTTCTTTTCGTATGATTCCCATTCTTCGGATTCACATATTATTTTGTCTAACTCCTAGTAAGAAGAAATATTGTGATCGTATCAAATTTTGGAAATTGAGTTTTCAACGGAAATACATGTTTTGAGGTCCACTCACAAAAATGAAAAATTTGCAAGAACCTCAAACTTGGTATTCCGTCTAGGTTACTACCTCCGCATCTGACATGAATTTTTTGTTCAATATCCATCAGCTGGGAGTGATACTTTACTGAATGATACTTAAAAAACTTCTCGAAAATAAGCTGCAACGATTTTTCTTTTAACTTCGTATATATATCTCACACATTCTTTGTTCTCAGATATGTAATCGCCTAAGTATTCTAGCTGTAAAGTTTGATTTCCTAGCCTAATGTGATGGCTAATTTTGTCCTTGCACACTAATATTTTTTTTTTGTTTATCCGAGATTAAGCACCAGCCTCTCTTTTTTTCTCAACACTTTCTAGATCCTCGCTAGTAGATTTGACTCGTTGTAGGATATTGAGAAGGTCGTCGGCAAATGTGAAGACTGTGGCTGACCTTTGAAAGAGTGATTATTCTTTAATTCCCCCACGGGTTTTTTTAATTTGGCTTTCTCTCCACCCCGTTGAAGGCAGTTTCCTGCTATTCACTAAATCTTCAAAATGATGTGTAACATGGGAGGCATCCCATTTACTCCATATTTCAAACCATTTTTATACAATTTAAAATATACTGATTATGGTAACACTTCCACGCCTTGTTATGGGAAATAAATGCTATACGTTATAAATAAGTTATATATAAATAAATAAATCCAATAAAGTTATTTATTCGACTAATGAGAGAAATGTGACTTTCACACACGAGTTTCAGATAATCCCCACACTAGCATAGCAGAGTATGACATATGAACGATGAAAGTACTTCAAGTGTTCAATATTAATTATTTCTGCAATCGTTTCAGTAATTTAGAAGATCAATTGTTTAATTTATATTTAGAAATGTTGTGTAATAGTTATGTCATAAAATTATATTATTAAAATATTTAAATAATTAAATTAATTATCAAACAAACAGTTATTTTTGTTCTTTCATAAACATATTTGATTATTAAATTTTATGTTCAATAAATTTAATTTATTCCTTTCTCTTATAGGAGTAAGAGGAAGTATTGCTATTCTCTAAAATTAAACTACACCAATTAATTTCTTGTTTATTACTAACAATATACTAGACTGATAGAATGGTTACCATAAATAGTTTCTTTAAATTGACCAAAACTGATTTGATTTATGAGCGCAGTCGTTGCCCAACAGATGAAATTGCTAACCGTATCATGTCTGCCAGAATTGCTAAGCAGGTTTGGATTGTCTTCTCTAAGTGCTTCTGGAATTGTTGGTTCCCTGACATAAATATTTTCTTTGAGATACCTGATTCCTCCCCTCCGCAACGAGACCGGTTCGAGGTCAGTACGTTGAGAACTGTCGACGCGACAATACGTTTCGTGAAAAATGTCAATCCAATCTCCCGCCAAGTGTGAAATATTCAAGGTCGGGCAAGAGTTTTTGAGACGCTACAAACTCCATGGAGATGAATTTCTCCGCTCCATCATTACTGGAGATGAAACTTGGGTTGCACACTACACACCTGAAACCAAAAGGCAGTCTCAACAGTGGCGTCACACCTCTTCACCCTCCGCCAAAAAGTTCAAAACCACAATTTCAGCCAAGAAAATCATGGCATCCGTGTTTTGGGACTGTCAAGGCATAATTTTAATTGAATATATGCCTCAAGGGGAGACCATCAACTCTGCAAGATACTGTGAGACCCTAAAAAAATTGCGGAGGGCGATTCAGAACAAAAGGAGAGGCATGCTGACAAAGGGAGTCTGCCTGCTGCACGACAATGCCAGACCACACACGGCCAACGCCACGAAGGAACTGCTTGCCTCGTTTAAATGGGATGTCCTGAACCATCCCGCGCATTCCCCTGACCTAGCACCTTCAGATTACTATCTCTTTACCTCCCTGAAGCTGCACATGGGTGGAAAAAGGTTTTCAACCGACGAGGAGGTGAAGGGGAGGTGGAGAAGTGGACGAAGGGGTTAGCGGGAAACTACTTCGAGGAGGGCATCAAAAAATTAATACCCCGGTTCACCATCTGCATTGAGAGGAATGGTGACTATGTCGAAAAATAGCTTACATATGTAGTAATGTAACCAGGTAATTTTTTTGTTCAAATAAAAATGTTTGTAACTTACAAAAATTCAGTACACTTACTTACTGGACATGCCTCGTATATATATAAACTAACGATCTCTACATGACATACGACCCCTCCACACAATATAAATATAAATATAGTGATATATATATATATATATAATCTATGAAGAGCCTTGAGCCTAAGACGTAGATTTATGTTTATGTGTATATTTTAATATTTAGCTGTAAAGTGGCAAGAAGCATATTCTTTCCAAAAAGCGGGACATTTTTAAAACTCTGCGGGACGCGAGATAAATTGCTGAAAAGCGGGAAATATGGCCACCTTAACCTAGAAGAATATAAAGTTTCTTCCTGCGTTTTCGTTCTTGAAATATTTTGTACACAAACAGACACAGAAACATGAGAAGCAGCTATGGAGTTGAATATATATTTTCATGTATACATTTTATAAAGAAGAGATAAAGATTCATTCAAAGATGGAATGTATCCCAATTTTCAGGGGCTATCCCTAGGCATCGAGGTTCAAAACGAATACACTCCTAAAATAAATTTAATTGTGTAATAGTGCCACAAGCACTCCGTCTACTTAATGACATAAAAACTATGGCGATCCTTCCAAAACTATTAAACATAACTACTAAAAACTAAGCTAACATCCCGCGATTAGCACCCATTTCCCCATTCAGACAATAAATTACAACCATACAAAACATACACTCCGCCTACCTAACAGACATAAAACTATAACGATCTCCCCATGACATACGACCACTTCATAAAACTGTTAAAACATTTTATCGAAGGAACAAATTTCACAATTTTTACAGACCATAGACCAATCTACATTTGCACTTCAACAACGAAATGAAAAGGCATCTCCTCTACAGTTAAGACAATTCAGTATATCTCGCAATTTATTACCAATATAAAACATGTGAGCGTTAAGAATAATACGATTGCAGGTAGTTTATCAAGACTTAGTGAACTCTTCATTATAGATTAAGATGAAATCGCAAAATATCAAAAAGATGATCGAGTACTAAATAAATTGAAAGCAAATTATTAGAATTTAGAAATTATCCACTCACTTCTGATAAAATTTTGTGGTGTGATACCTATTTCTACAAAGAACATTAGAACTTTTACTCCTAAATATTTTCGATTTAACTTCTTTCAACGAATTCATAATTTCGCACATTGAAGTATAAAATTAATAGTGAAACAGATAGTATCAAAATTCATCTGACCAAATATTAAAGAAGACACACGGAAATGGATTCAAGGCTATATTAACTGCCAGACGAATAAAGTAATAAGACACAGCATATCCAAACTCCAAAATTTCCATGAATCATATCAAAGATTCAGGTTACACATATTGGTATTATAGGTTCACTCCCTCATTCGGAGGCAAAACTCTGAATACACAGGAGAAGATGGCAAATACACCAGGGAGAGCACTCAATCCTCCAAAGATGACCTTGCGAACTGACAAAGTGAATCTTTTTTTGGCCCGAAATGACTAACTGTATTCCTAAAATGACCGTATGCTATAACATAATTCAATACTTAGTTGAGTGATATAATTGAATACTTTAGTGAAGTCTTGTGAACATTAATGTTAAGTTCTTCTTTTTATTCAAATATTTCATTTTGTATTAGTTCAGTCATTTGGATTTAATTTTGTGTTTACTTAATAATTATACTTGAATGTGACCTTGTCACTCGCGGCGGAGTAGTGTACGAGGCACCCTCCTCTGATGTAAAAAAAAAAAAAAAAATATTGTTTTGTTAAATTATAAAAGTACGATCAAGTTATTAAATTAAATCATATGGATAATTAATTAATGTTTAGAGTTCTATAAAAAAATAAATTTAGTAGATTATTTTTCAAAAAAGTCTTTTTGTTTACCATAACATTTGCATTCTTATAATATTGTCAGTCAGCACTATTTAATAGTTTGTTGCTAATTGTTGACTCTTTCAAAACGTTAATGTCTTCAAATTATAAGATTTTAATGATTTTCCTACTTGAAATACAAAAGAAGAAAATCAAAATAAGTGTTTTTGAACGAATTGCTGTCAGATACCTTTGCATCCTATTTATCTAATGGAAAAACTCTTCCCGAAAAAATCTATTAAAAACTGAATTAAGAACTACAATAAGAAAAAAATATTTTTTTCCAAACAGGATGGCAAACGAAAATTTATTAAAAAATATTCTGGAAACTTTTAAATTATAGCACAATATTTTTGCTGAGCAGGATTTAAAAAAAGCAGCAATACGGGCCGGATAAAAGGTTATCTTATTTTTATTAGTTGCATCCAAAATAATGTATTAAAAAAAAAGGAATTATTTTAATAAACTTCGTCTAATAAACAGAAAATTTAAAGTGATTAGAAAATAAAGTTAGGAAAAAAAAAATCATTAAGAATGACTCAATAATACCTGCCCCGTCTGTGGTGATCCCCAACGCGGCGCCAAACAATCGATCTTAGACTTGTGTGTTAAGCACATTCAATTTAATACAGCACCATTATTCGTCCCAAACACCGAATATATATTTTATAAAATATATATATGTATATATTTTTTTATTTATCTAAGAATAAATGGATGTTATAAAATTCTTTCAATTTTGAAATATATGTTAACTATCCCTTTTAATTTTCATAAAAATACAAAAATGTAACTGCATATAAAAATAATAGCTTCAAATATTTTGTTTGTCTTTAGTTAATTGATTTTTGAATTGAAATTAATTAAATAATATAAAATGAGATGCAATCAAAAGCAAAACCGAACTTATGTAAAAAAAATATTAATTCTTTTTTTTACAAATAAAGATTATTTAACTTCCAAGTTAATCAATTAAGGAAATAAATTTTGCTCACCGTTCATAATAAAATATAAAAAACGTTGATTTGTGAAATATAAAAAATTGATTGATCCCCACATATCAAATTTTATTAATGTTAATTAATATATAATTTAAAACTCTGAAACTTTGAAATTCTGAGGGCATATCATCAACTGTTATACTACCAAGTTTTTTATTAAAAACTACTTATATTCCAAAGTTGTTTTTTTATTTTTCCTGATGTTTGGTTATTGAATCCCTTAAATACAGTAGGCTTCATATCTATCGATATAATCAGGATTTTTTGTTATAATTCTAACTTGTAAAGTTATTTGTTTGGTTATAAACAAATAACTAAATGTTGCTATTCAACATTTTTTTTTCTACTTTTTTGGTGCATCAAATTATATAAGTACTTACAGAGGTTATTATCTTCTTTGAACAGATTGGATTTAGTAAATCAAATTTCCGAAACAGATAAAACTCAGTTACATAAATCTATTTGATAATCTCGATAAACTTCAACCTTTATTGACTGCTCGGAGAGAAACTATAACCTAACCATGGAATTCACATCTACCAGGCGTAGCAGCAGTCATACTGGTTGGTTACATCAAACAGCTGGTACTACCATTTTCCGTATCGGTTTAGATTGGTGGTCGAAGGATCTAGCAGTTAACGATATATCACTGTTACAATTTAGTGTTTGAGTAAGCAATTTTATCACTTTTCATTTCAGAATGTTTGCTTTCAGAAGAGGACTCACTGCTTTAAGCAGGTACTAAGGTTAATCTAATCTTTACCTGAAAATGTTACTTTGCCAAAAGTTAAATCTCACTTTGGTAATTATAGATCTTAAGTGTTAAACTTTTATTATATTAAATTATTTGTCATTCTTAGTGCCCGCAACGTTCTTCAAAAACAAACTCTACCAGAACTGTCGTTTCCTACAAATGCTCTGGAACCAATAATTTCTGCAGAAATAATGGAAGTTCATCATCAAAAACATCACGCAACTTATGTTAACAATTACAATGCACTTGAAGAAAGAGTAAAGGAAGCATTTAGCAAGAGTAAGATATGACTATCATAATATCTAGATAAAATTTAGACTAAAAACTTAGCGGTTTACCATATTTTACATTCTATACCGTTTTTTTTTCTTATTTCTATGCCAGTCAGTTCATTGATACAATTTAAGAATAATAAATGGTTAAGACAAGTCAAGATTATAATATATTCATGACCAAAGCCAGAAAAAGCAGGGAAGGGGCCGTTTTCCTTTTGAAACTTGGAAATAATAGATATACAGAAGTATATAAATAACCAGTATTCAGAAATCCGAATGCCGGTATTTGAATTGAAATTGTTATCAAGTAAGTTAGTTGATCCATGTTGGATCTACATAGTACACTGGATCAAATTAAGTGGACAAATTGAATGAAACGTCAAAGTAATTTAACTAATAAATTATTAAATCATGAATTAATTTAATTAAATAGGTGGTTATATTAGTTGAAGTAATGTAACAGACATTTTTTATCATTTAATGAAAATCAGCTTTAAATTTAAGCCGTATAAATTTAAGTGAACATTTTATGTATATATGTACATATAAATACTTACATATGAGTAATTAAATATTCTGTATTGTATTCAGTAGCTTTTATTACAGCTTCTAATTGTCGTGGCATTCTTTCCACACCTTTCGAAGATAATTTTGACCAATTTATTTTAACTTTAATTGCACTTTCTTTAATAATTTTGTTTATTATGTCGTCTCTTTATTGAAATTTTCGAAATCTTTAGGTTCCATTATTTGCTAGATATGGGATTCAGATCCGCATTTTGTGGAGGTCACTCTAGTACCACTAAACCGCGGTCTTGTAAAAATAGTTTCGTTCTTTGTAGTAAGCTTTGGATTGTAGTCCTGTTGCAGCACCCATTCCTCAACAAGATCCATTTTTAGTTATCAGATTACGTCTAAAAAGTAAATTTATAGCCGTCATAATTACTTTCATAAGTACGATTTTCTACATCATTCAAAGAAAAACAATCCCTACATTATGTAGCCTCCTTCATAGTTGACCATATGTAAACATTTGTTTTAAAGCGTCATTAGATTTCCTCCAAAATCCTATTCTCTTTTTCTGATTTACTAGATTGTTTCTTATCACGCCGTGAATGAAAGTAACCTTATCTAGCTTTAAAACACGATATGTGTTATGTACTCAGGTGGAGGGAGGGACTCCAAAACGTTTGTTTTGCTTGGCAAAATATGGAGAATTTGCTACCCATAGAACTAGTTAGGACGCATTATAAATTGCCTTTCTAAATGAATACTGGGCGAAATTGGGTGCTCTAACAAGATAACCAAGTAAATTGGCAATACTGTAAGAGGTACTAGAGTGGCCTCCACAACACTGTTTCTACAAAAAATGCAATTAAAATTTAAATAAATTTCTCGACGTTACTTTCAAAACATGTGGAAAGTATGCCCCAACGATTAGAAGCTGTAATAAAATGCAACAGGATACAACACTGAATATTCAATTACAGATAAAGAGTGAATAGTGTTTTTTTTTTTTTTATTGTCTATGGGGAGGGATGCAATCCCTAGTTATCCAAAGTCCTTCTGGGCCTACATACTACCCTAAAGTTCAGGGTCTTCTCAGTAAACTGCCGGCCTCCAGATAGTGTTCTCTCATTATAGGCAAGACTGCCCAACACCGGACAATGAGCTGTAGAGGCTCGTAGGAAGAAAAAATCCAAGGGCAGCAGCTGGGGTGTTCACTTAATTTTGTCCATCACAAATTTTATGAAATTTTCATTAATGATAAAAAAATTTATTACATTACTTTTACAGCTGATGTTACTAACCTATTTAATTAAATTAGTTTGAGTAAATTCAATATTCAATAAATTCTTTATTGTTGTATTACCTTTAATTAATCGTTAAACCTGCCCACTATGATGTCCAGAATTGTCCAATGAAACTGATTTTTTTTTTCTTTTTAATAAAATACATTTCATTCATCTGGGTTTCGAAAATATTAAGAATTTTCGATTCCTTTGTGAATGTAGATCTACTTTGTTTGATAAGTTATCTGCCTCTGATAATTGCTTCTAATAAGTCTTTCAGACGGTCGGGATTCAGCTTTAAGTCGAAGAGAATTTCTTTGTCTCCCTTCTGTGGACATATTGTGCAGCGCATTTCTCGCAGGAAGCAGATAATATGCTTTATGCACAAAACTTATATTTTTGAGATCTCTTCATTTGTGAGGCACTTTTAATCTTTCCACTTAAGCTTATTACGTTCCCAAGTTGGGCATCGAGATCAATATTTTTGGGAAATATATTTAAAATGAGAGCAGTAATAATAGTAAGCTCTAGATGTTGTAGTCCATAAAACTATAATTTTGGCAATGAAAGAAATATGGGCCAATAAAAGATTAAGTTCTGTACCGTATAGGACAAGAAATCTTTATCCCCATTTAAATTATAGCGGAGGATCACGACTAAAGTTTCTTAACGAATGCAAAATTCATACTAACTTTTATTATTCAACAGTTTTAGTTTTGCTTTCATTGTTTCTGTATTTATTGTTTCATTGTTATTGTTTGTTTTTTTTTAATGTACAGATGACTTTGAAACTGCCCTTTCATTGCTACCTGCCCTTAACTTTAATGGAGGTGGTCATCTTAATCATTCCATATATTGGTCTATTCTTTCTCCAAATGGTGGCAAACCAAGTGGTAAGATTTTAGAAGATTAAAAATGTTTATAATGACCACAATCTTCATACTTAATTACTAAAACTTAACAGATGAATTGATGCAAGCTATTTGTACAACGTTTGGAAGTTTTGATGAAATGCAAAAACAAATGATGGTCATGACAAATGGTATACAAGGTTCAGGATGGGGCTGGCTAGGATTGAACCCAAACACTAAACAATTACAACTCACTACTTGTGCAAATCAAGATATGTTACAAGCAACAAGAGGTAAAAAATTAAGAAGGGCTCTGTAATTTTCAAAACTTGTGTCAGTTGAAAGGAATAACTGAAATGAAGTTCTATTAATATAACAATGTTTTAATCTTCCATGATAATTAATGAGAATTTATTATTTTTCTAGGTCTGATCCCACTTTTTTGTATTGATGTATGGGAACATGCATATTATTTGCAATATAAAAATGTTCGTGCTGATTATACGAAAAAGATATTTGATATAATTAATTGGAATGAAGTTAATAATAGATATAAAGCAGGTCTTTGTTAAAGGAAAAAAAAATGCAAAAACTAACATAAAATTTATTGAATTTATTGAAAATTTATTTATTGTTAAGAGTTTATTTTTTTTTTTTTTTTGCCTAGGCATTTATCACCACATTTTTTTTTCTTTTGTAGAATAATTATATACTGTAAAATTAATTTTAATTTTAAAGAAACACTCTGTTAAATAAAGAATATTTGTTTGAAATTGTTTTCACCATTTAAATCATTTTCGATTGTTGTTACCATTATTTACATAACTTGTTACCATTAGTTACCATAATTGTTGTTTTAACAATTACTAGGTGTATGCCTGGCAATTAACTGAGTGCCTGATGGAGTAAGAAATATTCAGCTTCTGAAAACAGTAAAGAATAAATATGAAAGTAAATGACACCAGTAAATAGATTACCAGAAAATATGAATAACTTAATCGCTGAACTTAGGATCTTTCAGCATATTTTTTTTTTTTAAATAGCACAAATTTTTCCTTCAATTAAAAATTAATTTTTTCTTTGTTTTGCAACATTTTTTTTTGTCTGCCAAAATTAAATTACATTTCATTGCTAATTAAACCAAAATAAAATGGATGATTAAGTTAATAAATAATAACTTAAATGTTATTATTTATTAACACTGACAAAAATGTTATTTCCAAAAATGCTATTATTGTCACTGACAAAAATGTTATTTCCTTAGAATGCAATTTAAAATAAATAATAATTTGTCACCTAATTTAATTATCAGCTTTATTTTGTTGTGGTGGTTGGTTCCGCAGAGCTGGAAAGCATCAGAGACATTTTCCATGGTAGCCTGCTTCATTTTGTGGTCATCGAACGGTTTCGGGCGTTCGCCCATCTTCAGGATGCGTTTATACATACACTATGTATATATAAAATAAATTTGCTCTGTGCAAGTCTGTGTTATCACACTGTCTGACAAACGCATCCTGAAGATGGGCGAACGCCCGAAACCGGTCGATGACCACAAAATGAAGCAGGCTACCACGCAAAATGTCTCTGAAACTTTATTTTGTTTTATATATTTCACATAATTATCATTTCTACCGCTGTGGGGATGAGAAGAATCATATAAAATAAATTTTTTAATTGGAAGACGCCTTGTTCCTCAAAAGATCTAACAATCAAAACATTTCTTCCTTAAATTGAATAAAACCTGTAAATTATTCTTGATAATTAGATTGCTTGAATTGTTAAATCATAGAAAAGCATGCTTCCCTTCCTTCGAAGTCATAACATTACCCCGAAAGGCGTTTCTTACCATATATCGTATTTTCACATAATCAATTTATTTTCCTTTCTCAAATATTCTACAAAATATATTTTATTTTTACAACTACTATAAATTAAGCTTCTTCCTTTGGACTAGATAGATATTCCTTGCAGGATACCTGCTGCTCTATAAAAATCTATGACATGACCATAAAATGCTCGCAGAAAATCCATTCTGCCCAGTTTTCATTTCCAATAAAAATTTATCGTAAGTGGGCATGTGTATGAGATAATTCAGCAAAATGAATCCAGCCATGGAGACTGACTGTATTATATATCCCCGTACTTTTTATCTAATCCTAAGAATGTAAATAATATTCTTTATTATAATTGGTTAAACACCTGGTTTTTCTAATTCATATAATGACTGGCCGAAATGTATTTATATTTGTACGATTAAATAAAAAAAAAAACAAAGAAAGTACGGCTTCCTGCAGGCGAAGATTTGCTAGCTCATCCTAGATTAAAAATATATTAAAAACCAGATAGTGACCTGCAAGGGATCGTCGTTGCGTCTACAAAATCGGCCATGTGATTTCGTTAGTTTTACAGAAGAAAAATACTTTCTTATTTCATTGTTAACCATAATATATAACTCAAGCATTGTTAGTTACCGCTCTGTTGCATCAGGTGGTCAGTTTCATTGTCAGTAAAACACATGCATTATTCACATTATTAAACATTGTTTCACGACTGCACATAGCCTACTAACCTGCGCCTATTTATCACATAGCCGCTTTCAGTTTTACTTTAAAGGAAGTTTAGAATTTACTTTTCCTTATTTAATCTCTTTATTTTAATCTTTTTAAACAAGAAAATTATTTACAGTACATGGAAATACATACCAATTGGAGATCGAAACTATTCATGCTTAAGACTGTTATAAAACGTGATGTACTCTTTGTGCAAGAATGGCTTCAGACCTTGCAGACTATCGCATTTTCCTTTTTCAACTTTTGAAGAATCGTTGTACAAAGGCTTCGGTGGCATTCGGATCATCTTCCTTCGTTGTGGAAGTGGCTGCCAATCTTCACTATGGTTTAATTTGTAAAAAAACGTTTCCTTCCTTATAGAGCAGTGCCCTTATATCAATCTGCAACTGTAGGATCCCCCGACTTTTTACCCGGTCTGAATAATTAGATGGAAGCTCTGCATAGTTTTTAAAAAAGGTGAGATCTAAGTGATTTATTGCATAAGGGTGGGCATTTTTCTTACTGTTCCTTGCGGCTTCCATCTTGCTCACATAGTGTGCTGGAGTATATATCGGTGGTGTGAAGAGACGTTCTGGGGTGGAGTGGACACTGTCAACCTCCATCATGGTGTGACCCTTTTCTAGGATGATTTGTTCTTCTTCAGATAGAAGTTTGGCAGACAAGCCAGCCAGCGTACTTGCTAAAACCCTGTTCTTGTTTTGATAGGGCCATCTGATATTAGAATTATCTTGCGAGAAGTAGGATTTTGTTTTAGCAAGTGAACAATGCAGCTTGTAAATTCATTTACTGTGACCTCCCTTCTCCTTCGTGCCACACATACAGATGAACGTCTCTGTCGTTATTAATATAAAATGTGAAATTGTGTACCTGTAATTTCAGAATATTGCTTAGAAATAAGAAGTTTCGGACACAGTCACTCTGAACATCCATGGTCACTACGAAAGTAGTTTCAGAGGCGAAGAAACAGCAATGTCCTTCGCTCTACGTGCGTCTTCTTTCTTTGTAATGTGCATCGCATATTCTCCTTCTTGTATGTTCCCTTCCTTAAATGAGACACAAGTGTCGCATTGATCCTTTCTGGGTTTGAACATGGATATCTTCTTCTTGCCCAAGATCTCAGAAAATTTCTTCCTTTCCACGCAACTGTTTCCCGATTCATTGCACCCCTCCTTATAGATCTCGTGTTTGTGATTTAAAGATCTGAATTCGGGTTCCACATAGATCCGGGTCGTACTTGCTCGGCAGTGGTGACTAGGTACTTTTGGAATCTGTTCCAGCCATATCAAGACCGAATCGGACATCAGTTTTTTCTTCTTAGTTTTCGGGCCCCCTGCTATTTCGTTCTCAGCTTTTCCTCCTGTTTCTTCATCCGTAGCAGTGCCGCATTGAGGCATTGTAGCATTAAATTCTTTGATCCAAATATTGAAAAGTGTTCTCTTTAATCCAGTCGTGCACAAAAATTAGTTTCGACAAACTCTCTTTTATTCCGTCATCCCTAGGTAAATAACAGTCATAACCATAACTTCACTGCCCTTTCATTACTAGGTTTCTTTCCTTCTTCTTAAAACCTTTCTAAAATCTAAGAGCCCATTTATATGACTTTTTCTCTCACCCCACGAGTTCAAAGCCCAAAAATGTTCATAAACTTTTTTCCTAGCGTTTTCCGTGATCTGGTAACACATGAAACTTCTTTTAGTAATTCTTCCTTTTTTGATATGAACATGTTGTCGGTAACATCCGTTTCTCTTCACGTTCGGTCACTGCATTTTTACTACCCTCTCTTCTCAATCCCTGACATTTGTTACCATGTGCATGATGAAGCCATCATACCCGCCATGGGCATGAAAACACCATACCATCACATGTTAAATGCGGCTATGTGAAGTAAATTTCACACAGCCGTTTTTAAAAGCGCACTATTACGCATTATCACATGACCGATTTTTTTTTCAATCTTTTGCACAGCCAATATGATGAAAGATTCACATACACCATTTTAAGGAGTAATTCCAAAGAGAAACCAGCACCCAGTTATGCACTAAATCAAATTTTGCAAAACTTGCGCTTAGCCGGTTTTGCAGGCGCAACGACGGGATATAAGTTTGAAATATTCCGCTTCAAAGCAGCAGTAGACGTGAATAATCAAAAACTAAGTATTCTGGGATACTGAGACTTTGTTGAATTCATTGGTGGATGTTATTAAGTTGATACTGGTCAGGATTTAGAGAACAAATTTTTTTCCTGATTTTTTTTTAGATAAGAGCGCTTATCGTCATTAAGGTAGAAGTCTTTGACTTAAAATCCTAACCGAATTTCGCTTACATCCAGCACTAATCCAAAAACTAAAATAATAGAATTTTTTTTTATCTTTTCTATCACTGTTTGTATAAATTAAGCAACTTAACTTCTTGACACTGATGGGAAGTTGATGTTTATATCAACCTGAATCAACTTATATCTGAAAGCGACTGTGATGATTAATAATTTGAAGCTTTTCAATTTTTTTGTTCCTATTAGCATCTATTTATCACTTTTATTTAAAATCCAGGTAATAAAAAAGGTCAAATAAAATAAATGAACAATAACTGAAATTATTCAAGAAAGGATTATGAATGGAATTAAAAATGTAGGATCTTAACAAAATCTCAATAAACATTTGTCATCTACATATTAAACAATTAAAGCATACTGACATTCAACTTAATAAAAAGTGACACTATAAAAATAAATCAGATATATTTTCACCTTTCACTACTGATGGATGCTTACTTTGGGAAAAAATCAGTAAATGCAAGAATGGCAGAAACGAAATCATAAGAACTGTGTTTTTATTTATGCAAATGGGAGTTTTAACAAATTTACGTTTATAACAATTTTTATTGTAGATATATATATATTTTTTTACTTTAATAGGCATATTCAATTAGTATAATTTTTATTTTAAAGGAACTTAAGAAGAATATCCTTAAAAAATATAAAAAGAATATAAAAACCCGTTCACATACTTGAACCACATTAGATTATCACAAAGAGTATGTCCCATCAAAGAAAAATATGCATCAAATGAAATTTGTAGAACAAATCATATAAACCGAATTACGCATACATTAGAAAATGTTCCATGTCTTCGCGCTGAGGCTATATCCATTATTTGAAATAAACTGTTTCGCGCATATTGTTATTTGCTCCTTCAAAGTAG
>JAAEAF010006279.1:0-38261 GCA_011037195.1 Triatoma infestans | reverse complement strand
TTTTATTAAGTACATATATATATATATATTCAACTGGCTTTTTCCTTTTTATTGTTTCCATTTATCCAATCTTTCCTTGTAGAAAAGGATGCAGCACTAAATTTCTTTGAACAGTTTATAAAAATGAACAGAATGGAAGAGAAATGCAATCTTTTTCAATAAGAAAATTCTGGTGTGAAACACTCACACGACCTTCTCTGATTCCAATGGCTACAATTATATATAAAATGACAAATTCTATCTCAATATCAGTTTTTATTAATTTCTTCTAACTGAAAAGAAGAGAGAAACACTTTATTTAAAAAAAAAAAAGCGAAGTGGGGCTGCACAACTAGGTTGATTTGCAAAGAACTCAGCTTACTAATCCAGTCAACTAGGACAAGTCACAAATCAAAATAATTTTTATTTTTTTCAGGAGTTTCTCAATGCTGAGGTTCTCCTCAACCAAATATTTCTATTCATTTCAGCTTCCAACTGGATCGGATCTATTCCGGATATCCTCTTCTCTCAGTCCGTAACCGTGGAGACTCTCTCGGACGCCATCTATCCACTTTTCCCTGGGTCTGCCCCTTCTCCTTCTACCCTCGGCTTCCCAGTCTAGGATCTCTTTAGCCATTCTTCCATCTTCCATTCTTTTTACATGGGCGTACCATCCAAGTCTCTTTTCCTCCACCTTCTGCAGGATATTTTTTGAAACGTTCATTTTCTTTCTTCGTTTCTTACTCTTTCAAGCCTTGATAGTCATGCTGCTCTTCTCCAGTAATCCATCTCGGTGGCCAGAAGCTTTTTCCCGTTAAAGCTTTATTCAAGGTTCAAGTCTCAGCGGCATAAAATAGTGTACTTTGTATCAGGCTACTATATATTATCTTTTTGGTGCTGTTTAGAATATTGCCGCTCCATAATATGGGGTTCACTATGCCGATTGCTCTTTTTAAATCAAAAATAAAATGTAAAATCAAAAAACATAGACATGGACACACTTATAATGATAAAAGAAAACAAACACACTTAATTCTACTTAACTCATATAAGAAATTATTTGTTACTTAATAAATATGGTTTTTTATAACCGCTAGTGAGTCAGTAAGAATGAGCCCACTGATACCGGCCGTGTCAAGAAACCTTGCCGCATTGTTCGTTATGGTTCCTCTCGAACCGAACCAGAGTCCTCGACCTGAAACTCTGTATCACCGAACGTCTCCCTGTATTTCTCCTGGTAGTAGCCGATGCATTTCTCATAGATACAGGGTGCTTCTCCGTTTCGATCTTCTTTACCTGATCAGGATCGTTGGGCTCGTATCTAATTGTGGGATCCAGGATGTATGCCAGCCTGATGCTGTTCTTGAAGGCTAGGATATCTGCATACTGGGTCGACCTTGCGTCATCAACAGCAAGCACCTCCTCGTAACACCCATAATCCTTCATGCCTTCCAGTAGCTTCATGATGGTGTGTTTGTTAAGGTGGTGCCTTCGAGTGGACAAGGAGCATGTTGTGTGGACTTATTACCAAGCACGTGGGCTGGTGTTTCAGTCTCCCTGCCACATCGGCGGCAGAGGGGTCCAACAACTCCTGACGTTTGTGCGGTAACCGCCGGTACTCACAAAGAGGAGCATAATTGTTATTTAACTAAGTGAGTTAGTCCACTCGGAGCCCGAGAAATTGCAAACAAATTGATTGCCTTTGGGGGTATCCCTAAAGAGTTCTCTCTCAGACCTTAGCGAATTCTCTTGATGGACACTAATTCATGAAGACTTATCACATTTAACTCAAACCTAACCAGTAGTAGAAGTGGATTACATTGTAGTGAAATACCAAGAAAACTGTATATAGTGTTGGAAAAGTTTGGGAAATTTTCCTTAATACGACAGATATTTTGAAGTGAGTCAAGGCTGTATTAAATGTCCAAATATGATTTCTCTGGTTTTATTATTTTTTCTTATGTGCAAAATCACCGAGCCACTTTCATTTTTATCTTTAGAGCTTTTTTTTATTGCAAAAAAAATAATAGAAAAACCAAAACGCCTTAGTATTGTAGAAATAAATTCTCGTACCATTTCTATTATGAACGAGTCACTATTCAATGTTATTTCACACCATTTTTATAAGTATAACGCTCTTACGTACTGAATTAACTAAATTCAGTTCCCCCGTTCATTCTAAAAACATTACCCCGTCCCCTTTTTATTATTTCGATTATCTGGGTTGATTTCCACGTATTTAAATTTAAAAACGTGATAAACATTATGATAGAAAAAAAGGAGGATTCTAATCCGCCAGGCTTCCCACAGTTAGGCATATCACCCCCAAGGGTGTTTAGCAGACCACTTTTAGCCAGCCCGAAGAATTGAAACCCCCCCATAATATCGGATTATCTAGCGTTAGCGTGATTGAAGGGAAGTATTATTTTGGATTATTAGTATTGTAACGTGGAATCGTTCAGTTACTAATTTTTTATATTGTGATATAATAACAAATATCCAATACTTCAGTAGCGTTTATATTATTAAAAATAAAAAATAACCTGGTGGAAACACTTGGACGGAATTCATTGCATTAATTCTCATTGACAGATTTTCTTAAAAGTTTGAGATTGTACTAAATACTTAGTTACTCTCTCCAACACTGCAAGGCGATGGAGCCACCTTGCAATAGCCCATTTTCGTAGTTCCTCCAGTACATTCTAAACATTTTTTCCTGGACAAACGTTTCATTTAAATGGTAGTTGTAAGATTATTGAATTGGTAATACCAAGCTTAAAAGAAACTCAGCGGAGATTTTTATGTGAAAATTGGAGGAAAACCTAAAAATCCATCACAAAAGTTCATAATTTTCCTTAACCAATTATCTTTAAATTGGGAATTTATAATTTATACTTACTATATTTAATTGTAATTATACTTATTTATACTTATAATTTATAATTACACTTAATATTATGTAGATGAACAAAACATCATATATTATAAGAAACCCTAAAATCACAACCCTTTTCTCCCCCATCCTAACTACCAAGATTGAATTTTCCTAGCAATCTGTCAGATCGAACATTGTTGAAGAGTTGGAATCCCTGGTGAACCACAATAGCCTTCGGCTAACTTGGGTTCCGGAACACTAGGGCATTCAAAGAAACGAAAAGACCGACAGCTAGTAAAGGAGGAGGCTCTGCGGAAGCCAATCAGCACTGAGCTTTTCTCGTACGGCATCTAGTACAAAAAGATCTTCTGGTGGGGTCATGGAAGAATGGCTGATATGGAAACATACACTCTATTGAGAAATATTGTGGTGCAAGGAGAGTCACCGCCATGGTTGCAGGGAACTTGCCGTTCTAACCAAGTATCTTACATAGCATGAGTCTCGTTGAGAATCCACTGTGTAGAGTATGTGTGGCAAGAAAGATGAATCACTGTTTTATATTCTTGCGGAGTATGAGCATTAATGCTTGCTAGTGAATCCCATAATATGGCGATTGCAAATTTCGTGCCGAATCTGAGATCAATCGGAGATTTCTCTGGCTTCACGCCCTGGCACTTTTAAGTGATACAGGGATAATCTTTGTGCGTTGTATACAATAAGCCCATAGGTGGGCTAAGCGCGTTCTCTTCCCTAAGGAGGTTCCGAGCTCTGGATTAGATTAGAATACTTTCAGTTAACTAATTTTATACAAAAAACCGCATTCCCGAAAACTATATTGGGCTAAAATCAGGTTAGAACACAGTACGATTTTCTATTTTTGGAGAAATGGTGACACCAAGCATTTATCGTGGTCAGAGGACCTCAGGACACAATGAAAACTCATATACAAAAATTTTGACAGGATTATAATATTTCATCTTAAACCTTTCAGAGAAATAAAAATGAATTAATTAGCTGATAATATGATTTAAAAAAAATAATTCAGATAAATTAGAAACAAGATTTTGAATAACCTTGAGAAGTTGAACAAAACAATAGCAATGATAAAAGAAGTAACTCTTATTGGGGCACCTAAATCCAAGGTGACAGTTCTACTCTCCATTTAGATAGATACTAGTAAATAGTCATTCTCATCCGGTTCTCACTCTGAGAAGGCACAAGCTATCACACTGAGCCCAATTGCGGGCGGCGGTATAACAGATTCCAACTGTTTTAATTACCCTGCACCTTCTCAGCGTACAGGAGAGGGAAGAGGCGGGTAAATCGAGCCGCTTTTATTGGGCGATAAATCCATGGGAATCGCCCATTTGTTTGTTGCCCAGCCAGAGCCCATCCTTTTTCTGGGCGCGAACCTCGCCGCCTCTGCCATGACCTACACACACACACACACACACACACACACACAATACTCATCCTCTCCCTATACAGAAATGGGTATGGCTCTTTTCCGCCCCTCTTCTTCCTACTACTTCTAGGTTTACCACTATCCTAGACAGAAATTGATTCGCGCCAAACGTATCCACGGAATATTTAATACTGTCGGTTTTATCCCTCCCTCGTCCCACTGTTTCCCCCTTTCCTTTACTCTTTCCAAACCATACAATTTAGCTTGGTTAAATAGGGGGGATGGTTCTACTCCCCTCCCTAAATATTGGTTATTGTAATAATAATTGGTATTTGCTAAAAACAACCTACTGTTTGTGTGGGTTTTCCAATGTTAACATATGTTAGCCCCGCACAAATGTATATTAGCATAAGGACTTTTAGAAAATTAGTATTCTACACCAAACGTTGTACTTTTAGCTATAAATTTATAATTCTGAAAAAGGAAATAAATTTATCGATGAAAAGAACAAGGATAAAATTTCAAAATTATAATAAAAAATCATGAAAAAAAAATTTAAGAAAAATATTGCAATAAACTATTTTATTTCCTTTTCATCTTTTTTTTTAAATATCCAATAAAAGTCTGGTATTTTTTCAGGTTTCATTCATTAAATTTGCGTTGTCCTGATTGGTTGTATAAATGCAAAACAGGAACATAATTTATTCAAGAAAATCGGATTATTTTATGTCATTTCTCTTCTTCTTCTTCTTTTTATTATTATTATTATATGAAAGCTCCTTCTTAAGATAATGTTCTTTTCTGAGTCCGTTACTGTAGGAACCATTTGAGACGTAACCACTTTTGCCGCACCAAACAGCGCTGTCCTACGCTGATACTAACGCACTCTATTACTTTTAGTTCACTAGAATAACTTGAAATGATTTGAAAAAACAAATAACAATTAAAAAACACACATGACCATTTTTTTATAATTTTTATTTGACTTTCTCTTACGGCTGTATGAGAAAGTATGACGATCACGTTAACTTTGCGAAATTTGCGTTTTTATTGGTAATACATATTTTGAGCTTTGCTGAATATGAAAAATATTTCTTTCGGGATTGATATGTACATATATCTGGTTGTACATCTGAATGCCACGAAAACCAGAATCGCAGGTAACTCAGACTTGATACTTCATTTAGGTGACACCATAGAATCCTACTGGAAGAAAACCGTTCAGTATTTCCATCGAAGAAATCTTGGAAAACGAAAAAAACCAACTCGTTCGTCTGGTACACGATTTTCTTTAAAATCTGTCGCAATTTTTGCAACACGCAATTAGTTTTCATTAATATTATGCAGACGTTTATATCAAATTATTATTATTATTATTAATGAAATAGCATTTTAGAGAAAAACTTAACATTCATCCCCTGCCCACTTATCTATTTTCCTAGAAAAATGTTTCAAATAAAAATTATAGACCCACATGCATAGTATGGTGCAGAAAGTTTTAAAGAAAGTCATTGTAACCAGTTTCGAGAATATTGCAAATTCTCACTGAAAAAAAACAAACAAAATTGAAAATCCATTTATAGTAAAATAGTACTTCCGGTTAAAGAATTTCGAACGAATTACTCGCAGCAAGTCTTTTGGAAATATTCACACGGGAAATATCAAGAATGATTAATTTTTGAATTATATTGTTCCAATATACATATATATAGAAGATACGACTTGCAATTGACTCACAGGTCTTATCTTGCAGGTGGCTCAATAGCACATAGATAATACTTACATGTAATGTCTGTATTTGTAACCAATCTAAAGATTCCCGTAGAATCACTCAAGCCATTCAATGTTCATTAATTATTATTGTATTTGTTCATTGGTTATTAGTCTTTTCATTAGTTCTCTAGTGATAATAAATCTGTCAAACTGTTTTATATTGTCTTTTGTGAAATAAAACTCTTTTTAAAAATAGAATTTACAAATTAAATTCTATAGGTTACATATTATATATTCACACTTTCAGAAACACACCCTACTCACACTAACACTAGCTCAGACATAAGGATCATTTTCTAAGAACCATTTTCGAAACATACAATTCAGGTTGAAAACACAACTCCGCAAATTTGATGCGATCGCAATTCTTCGTCTTAAAGGAAGCTCTAAGTGAAAGTAAAAATAATAAATTAAAAAAAAAAGTCTTAGTGTAATAGAGGTTTCGTTTTAGACCAACGTGCTTTATGATTTCTAAATGAAGCTAGATTATGAATTCAAACTGAAATTTGAAATGACTTTTCCATTATTGTTTATTATATATCCTGTTCAATTTTAACTTCATTAGTTAATTAATTAGACAATATTATTGGAATAATCAATAGCATTTGAGTTAATGCTTATTATTAATTCTAAAGGGTGGATGAATGATACCGGAAGACAATAAGCACTATTTCCGGCATTAGTATTTGGTATACTTGACTGATCTCACCGGATACAATCCGTACACGATTGTTTGTTTACTAAACCATTATTGGGATTTGGTATACTATACTCCCTGATAGATCGGCTATTGTTAACCTAATCGCCGTCACCCCCCCACCCTAATAATCATCCCTGGTAGCTCGGCTATTGTTACCGTCGCCCTCCCACCACCCTAAAGTGTTGCCAAGTTTGCAGAGACCTTTGTACCTAACTTGATTAGTCCTTTGCCTACTTGTTGTCCTTTACAAATTGAGCAGATCAAGTTCCTTGGTCCCCACCCCCACCCCATTCACTCTTACTTCTCCATTTCATTAACTGATTTTAATTGTTATTAAAAACTATACCAAATCTTTGTTGTTGTTATTAATGAAATTATAAGTTTTTTGTAGACCATTAACCGACTCTAGGATCCTCTTAATATCTCACATACTTCGATCAGCCTAGTAAATTGTTTTTCAATTATTTTTGTCATAAATATTCTATAGGCTTTCCGCTAAAACGCTGTTGAATAACATTTTACACCAGTAAGAACACATGTAGTTTTTTTAATTAAATTTTTTTTGGAGAATGTGAAATTGAATCAAGAGTACCATTAAAGTGCCTTTTCAATATATTTTACAGTTATTATTATAAAATCAACCTACCGGAATCGCGAATTTTCTCAACTTTTTTTAGTTTTTAGCGATTTTCAGAATAACTGTATCAGCTGATTTTCTCAAAACTTTCTATATACTTACTAGTCATAAAAAGGCTATCTTTATTATATTTTTATTTTAAACTCTATTCGTAGGAAATCACTTTTCGTGGAAGGGAATTGGGAGGCTGGGATTGGAATATTTTACTATTTCCTATCTCCAAAGTGCCCATTCATTGGCAATATATATATTTTACTCCTGTTGTTTATATTACTGAAGGCAATTAAACATTTTAGTAAAAATGCCAAGTTTAAAGAAAAATTTCTTATTTAAATTTTGTAAATTTGCAGTAAGAGAAATAATTATGAGAAATCTTATCTCCGCACAAGATTTTTTTGTTATTACTATGTTTCTCTTTGCTCTTGTTTTTGATATTGACTCCGATTGCGGTTTTTCCCCTATGTTATTATTATTTATTTTTCTTCTTCTTTTTAATTTTTATTTTTAA
The DNA here is from genome assembly GCA_011037195.1 of Triatoma infestans. Lineage (NCBI taxonomy): Eukaryota > Metazoa > Arthropoda > Insecta > Hemiptera > Reduviidae > Triatoma > Triatoma infestans. Next base: position 30,384 of record JAAEAF010006279.1, on the reverse strand, counting down.
TTTAACATTTATGGCCATTGGCGCCTGGAGCCATCTCAGTGCATTGCCGGCCTCCGGACAGTGTTCTCTCGTTACAGACAACACTGTTCATCACTGGACAAAGAGCTGTGGAGACTCCTAAGAAGAAAAATTCTAAGGATAGCAGCTGGACTCTAAGGAAGTCCAGTATGCTAACCACATAGCTATTCCCTTCCCTTATGATTATTATTATTATTATTATTATTATTATTATTATTATTATTAATTATTATTATTATTATTATTATTATTATTATTATTATTACTAATATTATTATTTTTTATTCTCAGCTTTTCCCGCTGGTATTTAAGATGAGGTACGGGTTCAAACCAAGAAGCACACTCTCACCTGTTCACCAACCTGGAAGAGCTTAAAATGACAGACTTCTGAATCTGGATATAAATCTCTTGTGCCTTTCCCTGAGGTCTTATTGCTATCAGGTATGGCTTGCGGAATTATACCAGTTACTGAGAAGACTATAGGAACAACATAAACTTTTACTTATTATTTTTATTATTCTTTTATTATTATTTATTATTATTATTATTTATTATTGTTATTAAGAGAGGATTCTTACTTACCGTGACGTATGTATGAATGATAATTCCGGAGTTTGTCATCTGACGCCTATCCCATGCAGTTTGCAAATCTATACGCAATTTTGTTGATTCTCTCTTTTTTACCTTCTTTTTCCCAAAAAACAAGAAGGAAAAAATTTTTTATTTATTTTTTATATAACGCCCACGCCCTTACTGACTTCTCATCATTCGGCGCCTTGCAACCAAATATAATCTGCTCGCGTATTTGCGATCGTCCAAATCATTCTTCTGTACATCTTCCAAACCTGCACAACGAAGCAGGTGTTGGGCATCCATATCTTCAATCCCGCACAGGGGACAATTAGGGCTGTCCACTATTCCAATGCGGAACAAGTGGACCTGCAAAAAACCATGGCCCGTGATCATCCTGAAGTCTGCGACCATTTCAGCATGGCGCAGTGCTTGTGGGAGGGGGATAACGAGGAGGCTCTCCCACGACTTTCCCTCAGCCTGGCTCACCTGCCTCGCTCTTACCAGCTTCTTCATTCGGGATTTTATGATGCGTTTAGCAGAGGAGAGTGGAAGAGGTGGATGCGGCTAGTGTTGTGACGCTCCTTGCCGCCCCAGTTTGTCAGCTTGGTCGTTCCCAAAAAGGCCACAGTGGCCAGGAATCCACTGCAGAACCAATGGCATCCACCTGAGATCAACTTGTCTACATGTTTCCTTGCCTCGATCATCTCCCTGCTGTCCGTATAATCCCTGCTGGAAACTGCTAATATTGCCGCCTGGGAATCCCAAAAATTACCAACTTAGATGGAGTTGCCCTTTTTGTCACTTCCATTAAAGCCATTGAAATGACCTTGACTTCTCAGTCAAAATTTGTGGCGGAAAAAATAATAATAAACAGTTTTCTAGCCAGTAATTTGATTATTGCGGTTTTTTGTTGTTATTTTGTGCCCCCCCCCCATTGAGATCATATTGTGTTAAAGGATAGACTTGGTTAGCTTGTACAGGCATAATTGTATTACAAACTTGAAAAGAATTAAGGATAAAACTGAATTTGTCCTTCTATATGGTACAGAGGAGCATCATGTCGACCGGCCGTCTGTATGCTAATATAATTTGTTCCTTGTTCTATAGTGTACAGTCTACTGGACTATTTTTTGTTTTTGTTTTTGTTTTGTTATCCTATTCTGAAAAGAAGGAAAACGGGATTTAGAGTTTTCTCTTTAAAGTATAGTTTTAATATAGTTAATATTGTTAGCAGTATAATATCTATTTCAGATTTTTAAATTACTTTTTCATAAGTTTAAAAAATAAAAATCTGTTTTAATAATATATTTTATAAGGTTTTATTTTTCTTCTAATAAATATATCTGTTTAAATATTAAAGGGGGGGGGATGCTTTTATTAAAAAAAATTCTGTATGCGAATAAAATTGGAATTTTTTTAAATAATTTCCACAATTTTGACGAATCAAATGAATTGGCGCTTGTTATTACACAAATCTTCTTGCGAGTTTCTATAATAAGAATGGAGAAAAATCAATGTCTGGTTTTTTTTAGTGGATTTGCATGGGCTTGAACGGAGGAATCGTCCTTGAAGAAAAGAAAAGTACACTGACTAATGACTGTTATATTAACTGAGACTGTGAATACTGCAATGACTTGTACAGAACTGAGTATACAGAAATGGTAGCGGAAAGTAAAAATGACAGGCTGAACTGGCAGAATGGTTTGCTTGCTGATGCTTTTTTGAAGACATCTCTTGACTGTAGCTAAGCCTTGCTTATATATTTGTTGATACATCTCCTACTTCCCTTTCCTGATTTCCTAGACGTTGAGGTAGGCGGATCTTGATTTCCACTAAGCTGATGTTCTTGCATAGCTTGTGATAAAATAGGTAGGTGCACTGCGCCTCATGTGACTTGTTGAATGACGTAAGAATGATGTGGATTCAAGCAATATATGGTAGCAGACTCTTCTAGCACATAAGTGCTGGCCTTTAAATTCATTTGAAGTCAGTTTTCGATTATATTCACTTTAACCCCAAATACTGTAACTAGGAAAGTTGAATGAATTTATTCATTATACTGTATGCTCGAAAGTATTTGTTGGTCATTTTTCTGGGATTCTGAGAACTTACTAGTTTCAGAAGAGTCATTAACGAGTTACTAAACAGCATGTACCAATAAATTTGTAGACCCTTTACTAACGCTTCAACGTTATTCGCTCTTTAGATATTATAAATGCCTTGGAATTGCTTAGTAGTAAAGTAAATAGCATTTTAGAGGCACAAATAACCCACCCTCACCACCCACAGCATTCTCAAATGAATTGCTTGCGATAGGGAAACATGTCACGCCTCATACGACGTAATGAGTGATATAGTTGTGGATAGTGCCTTATGATTTTGTCTCAGGCAATCCATTAAGCAGGAGTTCTAACTAGCCACATTGCTCTTCTAAGCAAATCCCATTCAGTCAACCCCTTGTTTCTATGTGCATCATCATCATCATCAATCCACAATTGATTGAACACATATTTAATAATAATCATTGATCATTGATGTTAAGATAATTACATATTAATACTATGCCTCCGTGAAAACTTTTGTTAAATGAATCTAGTTAAAAAGAGTTTTTGCTTGTTTGTTTGCTTGTTTTTTTTTTATAAAAGTATTTATATTCTTTATAAGTTTGTTGTATCATTATATATATATATAAAGTTTGAGGTATTTCTAACTTTTAGAAGAAATCCCTAATTCATGATTTGACCAAGTTTACCAGAAAATAACAACTTCCTTTTAGCGCAGGGTAAATAACAAAGTTAATTATGCAGCTTTAATAATTTACTTTCTTCGCGTTTATGCATTTCCATATATTATTTAATTAACGACTTGTTTTTCTTATGTTTGTATGTTTGTCTCTTACAATACATTATGATTTCCTTTTCATTTATTTACTTATTAAAAGCAGCAAACATTGTAAAGGAATCTATTGAGGTCTAATATATTTTTTTTTTTTTTACTTTCTCTTACATCTTCTGTATAAGGGGAAATATTGGGTAATTTTATCGGGTCATATTTTCGATATCGTATTTTACCGGAAATAGATGTTTGTCAGAAAAAGTGTTTTTTACAAATTAGTGTCTGTGTGTGATACAGCATAGCTTGAAAAAAAAAAATTGCAGAAAGTTCAAACTTAATTATTTATTAATATTAAAGTGGTATTCAAATCGTCAGGCCTTAAAATTACAGGGAGATGTTTGTACGGCAATGGCCAGAGGAGTTTATAAAAAAAAAAAAAAATTTCTTTGTTGCTCTACGTTTCGGGTACCATTGGTGCCTTCTTCAGGAGCTCTAATAAATTTTAACAGATTTTGACCAAAATCCGTCAACCGGTGAAATGTTGGTGTATGTGTTAGGCCAATCAGAAATTTAAAATTATAAAATTAATCATAGCAGGAGATCACGAGCAACGGTCAATAAAATTTTACTTTTTTAAAACTTATCCGACGTTTCGACAAATTTATTGTCATCTTCAGGGATAAAAATAAGAAAATGTTAAACGGGGTTACACATAATTTTCACTAAACACCAAAAAAAATTATACTCAACAAAACTTGACATGACAGAAAGAGTTGCTTATGTAATGTAAAAATCATTAGCCCGGATACTAAATAATCGTTGTAGGAAAATCATTTGTTGATGTGTAGCTAAGTAAAAACATTACTGTAGGGGGGGGGGGCTGACTAGCCACTTCTTCAGAGATATAGACGTTCTTCTAGGTACCGTATCCTAACAGCCCATTTTCAACATCCACACAGGGCTCATGTATGATATTCAGTGGTGCTTGAAGAGTATAATTGCTTGGGTTTAGCATAGCCATTTAGGTAAACTATAGTTCCTACCGCAAACAATCACTATCAGTTAAAGACGTTCATTTGCAGATGACCGTATTTGTGTTATAAGTTTGTATTGCATCTAATGTGGGGTCACATTCGCCAGAAGTAGCGTAATCTTCTGCAAGATCCCTGAAGAAGTGGCTCTAGACGGCTAGCCTACATCCACCTAACAGGTAAACCTTTTAACTTGCAGAAACCCTATTTAAGACTGAGATTGTAGCTTGCTGAGAAGCTTGCCTTTTACTGAGAGCTGCCACCTGCCTTCCACTTTTACTGGAGAAGAAGTGTCTTAACTTCCACCAAGGATATGGTGTTAGGTTTGGTGACGAGTTCTTGTACGTTCTAGGATGCGTGTAGATGGGGTGGTTGTCCACAGAGAGAGGGCGATGACTACATGAACTACGAGCCTCTCAATTTGAACATTATGAAGCTTATGCATGAACGTTAAGAACAGCTGTCTCATATAGCCTAGATAAGTGCTCTCCAGGCATCGACACCGCGAATTTTTCAATATCGCAATAAATTTTTAGATATTCCTACTTTTAAGATGGGAATATTTTGTTTTTAAAAAGTAAATTTAATTCTGTGTGATTGGTAGTAAATATGAGAAATATTAAGAGGTCCAAGGTGGGGATAAGAGAGAGAAGGAAAGACTACACCACAGCTCAGCGTTACTAAATATCACGGCGTGACAAAGTAGTAATGCCGTTTCGTTACGCATCCTCCAGGGCAGATCAAACTATCTATACATCCTCTTCTAGCAATGCAGCTAGTTTTTACACTGTATATAATTCATAGTGTATAACTAAAGTGTAAGTATTGTATAACAATACTCACTGTTGTATTTTGTCACAATCCCACATCATGGTCTATCTATTATCTACTTATTCTTGACTCTTCTTGAGTCGTACGTCTTCTTCTCCAACATATCCATCCTAGTAGTTCCATTTCTCACTTATACCTTTCTCATACAAATAAACAATTGTCATGGACGCATCATCATCATTCTATAATAATCATTCTCCATGGCTAATATCCAGTATATATATCTGTCTGTCTACAAAAACAACTTCACTATTGGAACATTTAATAAAGAAATTTTCTCCCTAGTTCCGTCCTTGCCCTGTTTTTGGTTTGCTTGTCCTCATTTTTTTTTTTAGCGCATTTCCTTCTCTCATTTCCCCATTATCCAATTTATATTCTCCAGCCTTCTCTATATTTTCCACTCTAATAATTAACTTCCAGCCCTAATTGCTCTCTCATTTGGCTGGACTCCATCTATAATGTGATAATAAATTATTTTTCCAACTACTAACTACTTACTACCTTATTAATGCTTTTGCCAATATTCTATGTTAATTTTCATTTACCGAAAATTATATTTTTCATTTTTTAATGTTATTATGAAAGTTGATTGATTCATTTTTTTTTCATTTAAAATAATGGAAGTGTAAACAACGAATTTGTAATAGGATCCGAAGAGAAGGATCCAAAGGCAGAGACACACAAAATTGAGAATCTAAACTCGCTACTTAGGCCAGATATAGAGTGTAAACTCTGTACAGCTGCGCTAGCCCTACAAGACAATCCTTCAACGTCTTCAAAACAGCTTATATAGCAGTTACAACGTGCTAGCAACTAACTACATTTTTTTCTTTTCTCAGTCAAAATCTCTAATTTCAGTCTTGTCCATTTTGTGTGCCTCTCTCTGCTTTAGATCCCTCTCTTCGGACACAATTCTACACACATTATTTACTGAATATGTCCGATTTCTCTGCTATATATTTTTTTTTTTACTTTCTCTTACTTCTTGTAAGAGGAAATATTGCGATTTCACATCACACTTTCGAAATAGAGGTTTGAGGTCCCCTTCTGTATTATAATATTGGTTTTAACGAATGGTCTGTGTGTGTGTGTTTGGGTTTGTGGACAGAATATCTCAAAAACGAAAAGTCACAGGAAGCTCAAACTTGGAATTCTCTTTAGGTTCTGTCATCGCATCTACCACGAAGTTTCGGGAAAATCAATCAACCAAAAGTTGTTTTTTTATTTTTTTGCGATTTTCTCGAAAACGGCTTCAACAATTTTCTTTAAACTTCGTATACCATCTGTACACATAAAATACCAATCAATTTTATTTGAAACATTTTCCTTGAAAAATTTCGATTTTTTGGGTGATAGCTGCATAGATACAACAAGCATAGCACTTTTATTTGTTATATTTTTCTGTAAAAAATTGTTTTAGGTGGTTCTAAGGAATCTTCGGTATTGATGGCCTCACTAAAATTTTTCATCCTCTCTGTTGATAGATTGGTACTCCCCTCTCTCGATTTTCTTGAAAACTTATATTTATTTTAGAATATATTAGCAAAATATGAAATTTAAAGAAAACCCATATTATATCGTATATAATCTTATTGGGTGCAGTAAGAGAAATCTTTCTACAAGAAGGAGCCTACTCACAGTTACAAATAAAGCTCTCGAATAGTTTTTGCCACATGTATTAATAAAATTGATTTTGGCATTCTTTGATATTTGGTGTTTCGGTTTTGTTTTTTAAATTTGTGTTAGAGAATAATTGATATTTAATTTATTTTATAAATTTTTGACTTATTCCTTCCTTTTCTTTTCTTTTACATGAAATCACCAGTGTTATTGATTTTTTTATACATATATTCATTATTCAGTTACTAATAACTTGTACAGAGGTAATTAAGCTTTCGTGCCTTCTTAACTACACTGTAATAAATGTAAATAACTCATTTGGGGAAGGGATTAGCTTAGTGGTAACACGCTGAACTACCACGAAATAAGTTCCAGGTTCGTGTCCAGTGCTAATCTTCGATTTTTTCACCCTAGCTCACTGTCCAGTGATGAACAATGTTGTCTATAGCGGGAGAACATTGTCTGGAAGCCGGCAGTGCACTGAGAATGCTCCAGGCAAAAAGAAAGTGACCCATTGATGACGCTCCAAAAAAAAAAAAAACTCACTTATTTTATTAAAATATTTTAAGAATGTATTTAAAATACATATATGCTAACATTACATGGCGCTCATCCCAGTACGAGTAACCAAGTTTGATGGAGTGGGGAGACTCCGCTACTTGCTCTCGTCTTGTAATATTGTCTATAGCTGTGCTTGTTGAAAATATATTTTTCTAATACCTACTATCTATCGATATCTTAATTTCATGTTAACTTCATTCCTTTTCTTTTTCCTGAAAATATATTCTCTTAAAGTAAAGTGTATTATTGCATGAACTCAGCTCTTCTCACCCTAGCAAAGCTGAGGATTTTATTCTATTTTATGGTAACTGGTAAGCTACTTTCTACTAACATTAAAAGAAAATCTGATCAATGATGTCATAAAAAAAGAAGTAGTGGCTCCCAAAGGAAAACCTATCATCCGGAACCTCAGCTTGAGAAGGGTTTCACGCTCCCGAAGGAAGAGAGGTGTAACAAAGTGTGGAGTAGTAGGGGCATAATAGTGCTCGCCCCGCTAGGAGTAACTAAGTTTGGTGGAGTGAGAATATTTAGAAGATCACAAAACGGGTATTTTGCCATGAAAACTCGATTTCAAAAGTTCCTTCTCTAAGAAAACACGAAAATTTGCAAAAAAAATTGGAAAAAATTTCATCCATTTCAAAAAAAGTTTGTCATTTTAAAAATATATATAAAAAACACAACCTATTTACAGAATTAACTGTCTAGTCAAGTAACTTTGTTTGAGAGAAAAATAACTCTGACCGACCCGAGTAAATAACAGTAATACATTTTTGTAAAAATAAAGTGCTATTAAATAATAACTTGCTGTTATATTATGATGTGCAATAAATTTCTTCTCATCAATTTCATAAATTTCTATATACTATATATACGTATACATACATACATTTTATATATAAAGAGAGAGGGGGGAAGAGAGAGTTTATACTGGCTTCGTTGTTTGTATATATTACTTTCCATTTGTAGTATAATCATTGGGTATAACTTCTGGTTTTATACATTATCTTGTATAAATTGTGTGTGAGTATGTGTGTTTGTGTGTTTATATATTTAGGAGTCTAGTTTTGTTGATAGTAGTTTCAAAAACACAAATTACAAATGTGTGTGCGTGTATGTAAAGTGTATTTTATTATTCAAAATCCTGCTTTACAATTCTGAAAACCAAGTAGAGAGAATAACCCCCCTTAAACAATTTAATAATGAATCGTAGTAGCATTCGTTCATTTGAACAGGATCTTCATTTTCCTTGTAAAGCTACTAGTAGTGCTGTTGCTGTTTATATCTGTGTGTGTGGTGTGGTGTGTGTGTGTGTGTGTGTGTGTGTTGTAAGAGAGAGAGAGAGAGGAGAAAGGATGAAGGGAGTAGTGATGAAATATATGTATATATTTGTATACATGTGCATGTTTGAGAAGTCAGTGAGGTTTAGTTAGTGGAGAGGTTACAGAGCCTACAGAATCAGATAGAGGCAGAGAATGAGAGCGAGGTAGAGAAGGGACAAAACCTTTCGTCCATTGCCCTGTACCACCGTCACCAGTCCCCCACTAACAAGAGGAGGGCGCTTCTCCAATGATATACAAATATAGCCGAGCGGGTTGTTCTATATTGGGCTGAGTGTGGGATTAGTAGAGGGAAAACAAGGACTCACTGTAGTGGTAGAGCGGAATCATGTAAATTCGAGAAAACGGACAAAGGGCCAGTGTAGAAATTACTAAGCAAGGCTTTGTCGACTAGCTTTCCCTTTCGCCCCTACCACTCTTATCACCCCGTCATCCTATTATATATATATATATATATACATTATGTACATATAGTATTAGACTTTAGTCTGTTGTAGACAAAGAACGAATTTGCTTGCCAAGGTAATAATACGATTGCTCTGGACTGGTTCTACTTCTATCGGCGCATTAAGTTAACGAAGGTCTATTCGCCATCAGCTTCTTTCATTGAAGAATTATCTGTAATTTGTAGAAGAATTTTTCATGATAATTTTAGAAATACCAAAACTATTCATCTCAATTAATTTTGTAATTCTTTTCCATATTAAATTGTCCAATTACAGTAATCTATTTTTGACAAAAAAAAAAAAAAAAAATTCATTGTGAACGACCACTTCTTATTCTCAATTAATAAAATTTAATTAACAAATTTTCTGTAAAATTGCAACGCTTACTATGTTTAATTGGGCGACCCATTAAAAAAAAAATGGTGGTAGGGGTACTATTTGTAAATCTGAACGGTCCTTCTGTGGAGTACCCATTGCCAAAACCTACAAAATTAGTGCAGTATAAATTTAAACCTAACAGACAAACGACCCAAAAAAATCTTCTGTAAATTAACTTTTTCTAAAAAAAAAGATTTCAAATAAAAGTGATATGTTTTTATCTGTGCTCCAAGTATAAATATAATCGTTGTAGCCATTTTCAAGAAAATGAAAAAGAAAACTATCCATTGTATAAAGTCGCAGTTAACCGATTTTCTTCAGTTTTGGAATTCTTCAAATTTGCTACTATTGTGTATTATTATAAAATTGTATCATATTGGTGATAAATTCATTCATTGGTATACTGGAATGGCGTTCTAAAGGGCACCATAACGCATAACAGTGCCCACAAATCCCACACAAAAAAATCAATTTTGACGGGAAAATGTATTTAATAAAAGTAATCGGTCATTATGTGTATAGATGGATAGAATATGAAGTTTAAAAAAAAAATCATTCGAGCCATTTAGGTGAAAATCGCGAAAAACTAAACAAAACAAAAAAAAATCAGTAAAATGGTACCTTCGGTTTATGGATTTCGTTCGAACCCTTTGTGTCAGTTGCGGTGGTATTACCCATACAGAATATATCTACCCTAAGCTATTTTAATTGTATACAAGTGGTAAAATTGTACATTATAATGGAAATTAAAGCAACGGTAATAAAGTTAAACAGTTTCCCCCATAAGTGTCCAAAAAAATCAATCCTATTAATTTTACTTGTAACGGTAGAACAGTAACGATATGTTGCTTTTCTCCAAAGTACTATTTCACTATAAATATATGGTTTTACCACCTACATAATATTAATACACTTTAGATGATCCAGATAGAATTCTAAATTTGAAGAAAATCGGCAAAGCCGGAAGTGCAATGTCACGGAATTTAGTTTTTTTTTGGAGTTTTCTCGAATTACAACGATTTTCTTTTTAAATGGTATACTTACTTTTTGTAAAATGAATTATTTATCCATTAATGTAATTGTACATTAACAGCAATAAATGGCTTATTATTATTATATTTATACTTATTTGTATAAATAGAAATGTATTTGCTTTTATTTGGAACGTTTATCCGAAAAATTTGATTTTTGTAATTTATTTTGAGTCCGTCAGTTAGTTTAAATTTAAACTGACGCTACGTGGTATTGAGCAGAGAACGCTCACAATGTCCACTCAGATATATATGTCTTACCCCTATCAGCTTTTTTTTTTTAATGTTCAGCCCAGCTAAAGATTGTTTACATAGCAGTCGTAAAGAATGTTTCTTTTAATTAATTTCTCTTATTCCAGTAAGAGAAAGTCGTGTGGATATTTCACACCAGATTTTTTTATACCAAAAATAGAACCGGCAATTTGCTAAAAATTTTCTTCTTCTTTTTTTTTTCTTAATAATCGGGAGTCCTCAAAACTTGTATTTCCGGTTGGAAATTCAATGTCGAAACTTTGTCACGATCACAAAACTACATCTTACAACAGTTAAGAGTGAGTAGAAAAATAATAATAATTTAAGTTCGAAAACAAAAGTTTAATTTGAATGTATATTCAGTAGTATTCAAAGGAGATATTACATTTTTTTTTGTTTTTGTTGGAAATAATACATTACAATGTAATAATGTAAGATTATGTGGATATTGGAAAGAATAATGGAACGATATGGAAAGAAAAGCTTTTAGAAAATTAATATGATGATGATGATCAATATTTTCTTCAGTATTCGATAGAGGTTATGGCAGCTGACAAATTTCACTGGCAGAATTTTTTTTTTTTTTTTGGAAGGGGGCGAATGGAATGGGGAATTAGAGTAAAGAGAAGCTGTGTGAAAATTGTTAAACCTTATATTGGAAGGAAGTACTATGTAAGAGAAGACGGACGGAGGGTGGTTATACAATGGAGGGGGGGAAGCGATATTGGTGGTTATTGTAGAGGTGGTATGAAGGCGGTTAAAAACGGAAGGTGTAAAATTTATCTCTTCTCATCATCTTCTTCTTCTTCTCCTCACCGCACGGTGGGGCGGCAGCCGGCAGTTCTCCAGGCTTCCAGGCAGGCTCAGGTCACCTCTTCTCTAGATACCCTACTGCTTACTTTATCTGTAATAATTTAACAACATGTCTTACCTTCTCCCCTCAGACTCGCTCTCTTTCTATCTATCTCTTTCTCGCAACCTTCTTACACTTCCGTTCATTGTGGTGAATATTGGTTAGATGCAGCCCTCCCAAACTCCATCCATTGCTAAAAGAAAAAACCGTAACTTGGCTTTTTTAAAAGATAAAAATTGGTTAAGAGTTGGTGCTGTTTTAATATAAAACTGTTTACGGTTAGTACCCGGCCACCATCACCAGGTTGCAGCCTTGATAGCCGCATTGTTGTTATCAGTATTGTTTTATGTTGTAGATATCGTTGATGGTTTGTAAATTTGTATTTAAGGCACTATGAATACCTGGGAAATGGTTTTTGCATTTTACTTTTATGCATTTATAAGAAGAAAAGTTGGATTTTTAAAAAGATAGAGGATTAATATTAGTAAATCACAAGGACCTAACTTAACCGCACCAACACTGATATCTACGCTTCATTTTTCTAAATTATTAAAAAAAAAGAAAAAATTCGCAAGTAATTTCCTGTAGCTCATTGTTAAGAACAAATTTTACACAAAAGGTGTGTCTTTTACCTACTTACACTTTTTACTGCTTTGTTAACTTATTGACGTCATACAATATTGTATGGTTCAATACTGTAAAGTTCAATACACTTTTATAATAAATAATAAATCCTTTAAATTGGCCCCCTTCCCCCCATAGATCCTCCCAAAAATTACTTTTCCAGAATTTTGTTTACAAATATTATAGGGCCACAAAATGTACTACAGTTGTTAATCAAAAATGCATCTAATCAAAAAAATATCAGTCAAACTTTTCCTCCGTTGAGAGTACAATCCTTCCAGTCAGCCAGGTTTTCTCGATAAGAAGCAAGGCCTTCGATCGAGTTCCGCGCTGGGAAGAGCTCGGGAAATTTACTCTGAACATTCTAGAATTCATCTTAGTTTTCATGAGTGTGAAAACTAAGTTTGCTCTGTGCAAGTCTGTGTGGTGACAACAAACGCATCCTGAAGATGGGCGAACGCCCGAAACCGGTCGATGACCACAAAATGAAGCAGGCTACCACGGAAAATGTCTCTGATGCTTTCCAGCTCTGCGGAACCAACCACCACAACAACATTCTAGAATTCATCTTGTTATTTACTTTTATTGTCAACTCCTGTTCCAACGATCGATCTTTCCATGTAAAAATTTAAGTTTCTATAAATTGTGTTTTATTACATTACAATTGAAAGTTGTAGAATTAAAATTTGATAAAGCTCATAAAGCTTTGGCTCCCATTCAAAAAAAAATTCTGGTCTCACATACACACGACTTTTTCTTACTCCAATTTATACCATTATATAAAAAATGGCATTTTTAAACTTCAAATTTTATTGGTTTGTCGTAACATAAATATAGAGAGAAGTACCAACCTACCAAGTAAAGAAGTGATTACATTTAGCCCAGAAGAGCGCGCTAATAACATTAAATTCAACCAAAAATTTGAAATTGTCACTAATTACGTAACCTATCTAAAATCAATTCCTTTTTTCTTTTCCAAATTATAATCTAACAGATTTTCTTCAAATTTGGATTGTTACAATGTTTCTAAACAATATATGTTTAAGGTTCCGCTTATATTATATAGTTGGCGGAACCATACATTGTACTAAAGTACAATTTGTACTTAAAGGAAAAATTACCGAGATTATTTTTACCCGAGAACACCCAAAAAAAAATCAATGTTTCAACACCCTCGGACAATTTTTCAAATAAAAGTGATGGGTATTTATCTGTGTAGATAGTATAGGAAGTTCAAAAAAAATCGTTGGAGCCGTTTTGGTGAAAATCGGATTTTGCCCGAAAAGTTTGTGCCTGTGGCGTCAGTGGGAGAAACTCAATCATGAAAATTTGACACGGTCGCCAATACTTTCTCTCGCAATATTAGAGAAAGTAAAAAAAAAATGTTCTTAGAAAATAATCCATTGTATAATTTAATATTCTTTAAAGAATATTTATTGAAAATGACATTTTTTCATTCCAATTATTGCATTTTATTTGAAATGAATTTAAGATTAATGAAAGAGCCGTTTTTAACCAGTTTAATTAATGTTTTGTTTTTCTTACATTTCTCGTCAGAGGTGACAGTTACAAAGTGTTTTCTTTAATTAAAGTATATTTATCACTTATTTAATTTATTTTCGCTGAAGAGAGATGATCGCATATTTAATTAAATTCTGTGAAACTTTTTGCCAGGTTTGTCGAATATTTGGGATATTTATTAAACAGTAAGAGGGAACATGTGTGCAGTGTCAGAAGTTTAGTCAGTTGGAAGAGTGATAATAAGCAAGGAGCCAGAGATGGAGAATACTTGATAAAGTTCAGTACTGCGTACCAGATTACCTGTTCAAATCCTCTAGGTGAGAATTGGACTAACAACTTCCTCAGGTGTTTTGACGTGTTCCTGCGGAGATCCTAGCCTAAAAACAACACGATCAACATCGCCAACAACACTATCCAATAGTTAAAAATAAGTTAGCAGAGATAGTTGATGGTGTGCAAATATTTGGGTTTAGCGTAACCATATATATAGCAAACTCCGAATCAACATCACAGCATACACTCACCATTGTAATAGGATCCAAAGAGAGGGATCCATAGCAGAGAGAGAGAGAGAGAGACCAAGATGACTGGAGCACTCTCTCGGACTAGAGCGGGAGAAACTGCTTAAATATAGCGACGGGAGATATATATATATATAGCAGAGTTCACTCGGCAGTCACAACGTGTCATCTACCTTACTCTTTTCTCTCTACCATTCTCTGATATTTTAGTGTAAAGTTCAGGCAGTCAGTGTCACTTTTTCATTATACAGTGTTCAGCCTTATCTAGTTTATTAATCTGAACCAAACCATTTTCGCTTTTTCATCATTCCCATCACACTAAAACTTAGATATTATACTCATTACAGACGACTGTGTTCTGTGAACAAACACTGACACAGTAGAGAAGGAGCCCACAGTAGATCTTCTAGGTCACAGTAGATTTCGCCTTTATAGGTACTCTCTCTCTGCAATTCTAACATCTCACGTCTGGAACTATTCAGAAAACTAAGTTTTTTTGGAACCAAAGTTCATGAGAGTAGAATATATTCTGTATAATTATGAATAAAGATTCTGCTCGATTATTGATTAAGATTGATCAAATTTATGATTTTTTTCCTCCCCACATTTGAGGCTTCTCTCATCAAATGTTACTCACTCACCCTTGCTCTCCAGCTAACTCTGTGTAGAGTATCTTTTTCTTGCGTCTCAAACCAGCCATATCTTCTTCTAATAATCTTTCCAGAGAAACTTTGATCTTTCTCTTTTTCTCCCTTGCACTCCAAAACTATCTTTGGGATTATTCCGTGCGCCATCCTGATAACGTGTCTGTACTAATCCGAACTTCTTTCTCCAAAGTACTGGTGATTGTCCTTTTGAACATTCATGATTTCCTCCGGATTTATTCATTCTTTTCGATCTCATCCAGAAATTCATTCTGTATCAAGATAAAGTTTCTTGAATCATGGGACACCAAGTTTCACTTCCGGACAAGGTAATGCTTTCTATAATATTGCGTTTTACTTCTGAGAAGATATTACTGCTTCAGATTAACGGATTAAACATTTCTATAGCCTTTCGCCCCTCAGAGGTTGATCCTTCTTGTTATATCTTTTTTAAAGCTACATTCATCTCGAGGATAGATTCACTAACCGCTTTTATTGTGTGACCATCAATGTCCTAGTGTTTCTCTCTGTGTTCGCAGTCTTATCATAATCTACGATAAGTATGTCGTATAGTCAGGCTTCCCATTGTGGAATTTTTTTTTTCTTATCTACTTCCAAGTATATGTAGCAAATAATGGTTTATGACAGATAATTATGAATATTTCTGTTCACTCAACCAAAGGGGATAAAAAATGATGTTTGCAATCTCATTAAATTAATATAATGAAACATTTTATTAAATTAGTTCCCAAAATTTTCCCATTAAAGAATAAGAATGACAAATTGGTTGCCTTGTGAGTGGAGAGATTAGGAACCGGAATCTTTGTTCGAAAGAGGAAATCAGTGTTTGTTGAACTGCTTAAGGCTATTTTCCCCCTCCACTAAGCTAAGGTTATATATTGTTTTGTTTGTTGGGACAACTGTAAACCAGAGACTGCACTCGATTTTTGATATAGACGCAACTGTTGTTGTTTTCCTTAGGGAAGCTATATAATGGTCAAGAGGTATTATACATAATTATTACTTCATATGTCCTCTTATCCAAGTGAATATCACAAAGATTTCCACTATATCACAGCCCTTAGAGTTAGACCAATTTTACCGGAAATGATGTACAAATTTTCCATTTTTAAATTTTTTTTTTTTTTTTGGATGAATGTAACGTAACTAGGATGTTCTAGGGAAATCTGGAGAATTTATATCTCTTGAAATTATTGTTATTGAATGTTGTTTTTTTTCCGATTTCTCGGGATTTTCTTGGAAAAAGCAGCAACTATTTTCTTTCCATAATAAAGTTTCTCCTGACAAAATTGATTTTAGAAGGATTCTAAAGCAATGATAAACTTTTTAAGCATTTCATTTCAGTGCAGCGTATTTTGCTTTAATATATGCAGATGCATTGTGAATGCAATGCTAGATTTTCACTTTTTTGTATAAACTCCATTTAACAGAGGTGTGTGAATTTTAGAATTGGGTACTGTGGGTTTGTTAGGGGGGGCTTGGAATTTTGTCCGAAATTGCACGAAAAATTTTCTCTAAACTTGGAATGATAATTTGACAGACTTGAGCCGCTCATATTTATGTAAAACATTTTTCTATAAAAAATCTATTTTAAGGTATTATTGGGAATCCTTGTTGAATAAAGAAAATTTGTCACGTTTATAATTGACTGTGTAACTAATTAAAAAATAATTGTATTTGACTTTACGAGTATATCATTTAGGAAAATAATATAAATGATAATTCTTATATAATTATAAATTTCATTTCCCATTTCAACTTCCCATACTTTATCTCAGTCTAGGATTATCTTTAAACAAGTAGTGCGTCTCCATGGGACAATAACTAAAACCAGGAAGGGGGAGAGGTGTTCAATTTAATTCAACCCCTAGCACCTTACCACTCTCTCTGTCGGTGATGTTCCTGAAAAGGGGAGGGGACATAGAGACAAGGTAAAGAGGAAGGTTAAAGAGATAGTTAGTTTATTGTATAACCTTTCTGGGATTACCCCAGAAAATAGGGCACAAGGAAGGGTTGAGAACGAGTGGCGGCGTTGTGTTGTGCCCTTAGCTTTTACATCCCTTTATTTGGCTCGCCTTTTACCTTCACCAAAAATACATTCACTTTCATTACACACTTTTTCTATTATCTTTTACAAACTTGTTATACTATTATTCTTTTTCCTAGTTTTATAATTTCTCCCCCTCCACAAATATAAATTCTCTTCGCACTATTTTCTTTTTCAATAAGGATTGTAAACATATTTTTACTTTTTTTTTATTTTATGCAATTTTCATTTTGGGATAATTATTTTATTTTTTTTTGTTTTGTTCACAGGTTGGTGTTTTTTGTATTTTCTTTGCTGGAAATCTAGAAGGTATGTTTTCATTATTCTTTTCTGCTTTCCCAGGCGGAAAATTAAAAAAAAAATAATATCGGATATAGTTGATATCCTTGATCCACCTATCGCTTCTATTTTTTTCCCCCTTTAAAAATATAATTTTATGTTACTAATAGATTTTTTTTGTTTGAATTATTTTGTTCGTAAAAAAAGGATTTTCCTTTTCATATCTTATAATTATGGTTTTAATATAGCCGCTTTTTTCCGTCAGAATTTGGCAATGTTCGTCTCTTTTTTAAACTTTTATTGCAGCTGGGAAAAAGTAAGATAGGATGGATGACAGTTGTTGCTTCGATTTTTAGTATAATTCATTATTTTTGTTTCATTGACGATTATCATTACTGTTATCTTCGGTTTATTTTGACAATTTGTCAGCATTTTTTTTAAATTAAATAAATTTAATGCCTTGTAATCTGGCCACGGATGGGGCATCCAGAATACATTGAGCGCCTAGGGGTAAAAAGAGGACAATCGATGGCATCCATGAAAAGAATGGCTCAGAGTGGGATAAGTGGAATGGATAGTTAGAGACATAATATCTGGCTCGACGCTGAAAAGCATAAGAGTCTCAGGAGAAGAAGAAGAAAAAGAAATAAATTTGAAGCAATGTTTGTGATTTTAATTAAGACATAGGACTTATTACCTACTAGATTCACAAAACTTATATGTATATTTGCTTTCTCTTATTGCTTGCTATAAGAACAAAAGTTCTTACCAAAAGTTCGAAATGGAGTTTTCATTGGAAGTAATGTTTTGAGGTCTTCTGAGTTCGAAAACATATTTTTAGCGACTGGGTGCGTGTTTTGTATAGTGTGCGTATTTGAGTTTGATTAAAATATCTCAAAATACAAAAAATCGCAGTAATATCTAAGTTGGTAATCCATTGTATCAGACATGAAGATTTAAAGCAAAATACAGCAACCGGAAGTGCACTTTTACTGAATGGCTTTTGTTTCTCGAGATTTCCTCAACATAAATATCTTTCACTTTTATTTTAAACATTTTTCTGGAGAAAATTGTGTTTTTGGGGGAGGTTGTGAAGGAACCTTAAGCCGTTAGCTTTCCTCTAAAATACCACTTCAGTGTAATATGAGTTGTAGCCCTACCTAATAGAAGCAAATCTGTTAACCGGAAGTGCGGTCAGTGTAATTTAAATTTAAAACTGCTCAATCGTTGTAGGTTTGAAGATAGAGGGCGTTACACATAAATCCGCTCATGTATAAAAAGTAGTATGCTCCCCACCCTTTTTTTTTATGGCCAGCCTAATTAAACATAGTAAACATTGCAATTTTAAAAACAATTTGTTAATTAAATTGTATTAATTAGAGTAAGAAAAAAGCCGTGTGAGTGTTTCACACCAGATTTTTTTCAATTAGTAATTGGCTTTGTACTTAAAAGTTCTGCAGAAGCAGGATTATTGTAAGCTTTTTATTTCCTAATAAATATTGATTTTTCATTTCCTGTCTTCGATAAAAACAAAATACTTTCCTACTGTTGGCAGTCGTTTGATGGAAACTAAAAGAAATTGTTTTTATCTTATTTCAATTTTAAAATATTATTTGTAATTTTATTTGAAATGTAGAATGCAAAAAAATATTACGCTAAAAGTGGAAATAAATTGCCCTTATATCATTATTACCAACTTTAAAGAATGGAGAGAGAAAGAAAATGGCACATTAACTAGAGTGGCATTCAGTGCAGGGAAATTTCCAAAGAAATTATCTCCCTTTTCTTGCTGACCTCATTCTGTCCCTTTCTTTCTATCACAGCGTCCCTTATTCGCTGCCTTTTTCTCTACTTTTACCATGACAACCATTTATTTAAAAGAAATAAAAATGTCTCCCTTTATTAACCCCAATTTTGCCCTCTCCTCCGTTTACATATATCACTTTGTCTGCCGTTTATGTATATGTAACACTTTATATATATCTTACTTTTTGATAAGTTCAGTGAAATTATTTATTGAAACTTTTCTAGCCCTTTGTTATAGATTTCATTTGTCCAGACCTAAAGAAATTGTAGGCAGTTATAGTGTATGTATAATATTTTTCCCGGAGTATAGGTCACCGCGCCAAAGAGGTCTGTTGTGCCCTCTCTACTGCCAGCGTCGAAAAGAGACATATCAAACTACGGCACCCTTCCAGATTGATTGACGTATCCTCCACCAGCACCAGGTGCCAGGCTTCTAAACCTTCTTGGAATTGTAACAGCGCCGTCTTGAAAGGAGATGTATAAAGTAAAGTCTCTTTCCGAATCCCAACAGAATCTACGGGTGCTATCACTCTCTAGGCCTACCTTTTTCAGTTGCCTCGTGAGTCTACAATGCTTCCTTGAGGGTACCCAGCTTCTGCTCAGACTAATCCGCAGGCCTCTGATCGTTTCTAGTCATAATTGCCCAGACGTTAGGCTGCCTCAATACTGGAAGGATTTTCCAGAATGATGCTCTCTTCACTTCTTCTTCATTTCTGAGCTCTCAGGAACTTGAAGAGACTTACCCCTCAGAAAGGTTCTCCTCAGTAAGGTACCCTGCCAGGGTGTCGGTCGTCACGTTATTTATGCCCAACATGCCCTGACACGTAATATAGGATATCCTTGTTTTTTCAAGAGCTATCTATTGGCCATCGCTTTCTGTAGCTCTTTTTTCATACTCATTTTACCTAAAAGCATTATTAACCTTTACTCTTTCATTTAATGAATTTCCTAACCACCACACATATATTGAATATGTGGATAGGTCTGCAGTGCTGGATAACATCTGGGATTTTATCCATCGTAATATGTTTATTTTTGTTATTCCTCACCGGTTTCAGATTCTCATCCTTCGTCAGTGTTAGGGTATCAATTTCTGTAAAATAGTTGAATTCAACTTTATGTTTCGGACACACCACACTTGTTGATTGTATATGGGATGTTATATAATGTATGTAGCATATAAAATTGTGTCCCTTGTATTATTTAAATATGGAATGAGGATGTCTTCTTAGTCCAGTTTAGTTCTGTACTGTAGAGAAGCCTAACATTATGGATATAGCCCAAAATCGGAGTTTTAATTATTAAATTCTAAGCTTGTTTGGTATTAGTTTATTATTGTTATTAATCGTTAGCGTGTATTTATTATTTATAAACCAAGAAAAGAAAACTAACTTAAAGAAAATAGTTAAAGAAAAATAAATGCTTACAATAATATAAGCTTGATTATAATAGTAGTATTAGATTATATTGTATACTTATGTGACGGAGGTTACTGAAGTCATTAAAACTAATCTACTTTACCTATAGGTATTACTGCTGCTCAACTGCACCGCTAATTATACTAAGATTTATTGATCTTGTTAATGTTTACTTTACTTATTTACCTTTCCTCCACTCTATAGGATATATATAGTTGGCTGCAGCTTACATTCATTTGGAAACTCTCAATTCTCATTAGAAGGGGGGCGACTAAACCTCCTTCTTATTACTTCTTAGTCTTAATCCTGCATTTATTTAAATTAATCTCTTCATATATATTTTTTTTATTTTTTACTTTCATTGTATTTATATATCAAAAGACTTTCTAGTTCATTTTTTTTAATCTCAGAAGACATTTATCCACGTCTATTTTATTTTATTATATAGCTATATTAAAACAGTCGTTAACTGGAATTTATAAATCCTTGGGAAATAAAGGTTCATAAATGATAGGTAATTCAAGAATGATTTTATTAAAACTGATGAAAGAAATCCTCCCAGTCGAGCAAATTCTTTCTTTTTTTTAAAAAAAAAAGAAAAGAAATAATCATTTTAAGAAAAAGTGGTGTGAAATACTCACACAACTTTCTTTTATTAGGTCCTGTTCTCATGGGCTTAAAGCTACTGCAACGGAATTGCACTTTAAACTTGAACCCGTGACGTTCCAGATTTCTCCTCAGATTCTGCTTTAAATTAATTTTCTTGCGAGAAAAAAAAGGTTTCCAACAAAAATAAAAAAATGGATGGGTCTTATAATGTGGAGTGGCTGGTTAGTCATAGCAGAATCTCACTGTGAGAAATCGTAGAGAAATCGCGGAAGGATAGAAAATTGTTGAGAATAATAAAATGGCACAGACGGAAGCCTAACGTTATCCCTTCTCTAGAACCCCTCGAAGATCAAATTTTCTAGAAAAAAAAGGTTTCAGTTGTCAAGAATGGAACAGTTTCATTCAGTTAAAGTGGTACTCGCACTTTGAAAGGATGAGGGATGTTTGATGTTCGACAATATACCTCGACAATTTCATTGAGGTAGCTGTGGGGGGTGGAACTAAATGGTGTCAAAAGCTTTGAAAAATGGGCCCATCATAACTGACATTGAGGTTTCACAACTAAGTTGCCGAGCTAAACAGTCGCGGATCAGGTTATGATTACCCAAACTGAACATCAATTTTGAGTTTCCTGAGAGATATACGTCGACATAATTTAAATTAACTAACTGATAAAGTTGAGGTACATACTCAAACAGACCGTCTAAGAAAATTGAGTAAACCTTAAAAATTGAATGAAAAATCAACAGACTGACAAAACTGTATATTTATTTATTTATATCTATATAAAAATATAAGGTTTGGATCACCGTTTGAACATGTCTCTAGACATTCCTCTTATTCCTATTAGATTTCTTACAATGTTCAACAATTCCTCAGGGATATGTTACATAATATAATAACCTTTTCCAATAGTATCTTCTTTTTGTTTCTATATATAATCAACAGGTGTCCCTTATACATGTCTATTGTACAAGGAACCTTTATTGTGCTTATTTATATCCTAAGATGGTGAAGAGTGATTTTATTGTGCGACATATGCTAAGCACATTACAGCCTTTTATAGAAAATTTCACCGTGTTCCTGGCGTTGATAATCAGAAACAAATCTCGTTTCTTTGTATTCGGACAAACAAATTGTAGCTTTCCAATTTTATGAACAACGTGCCTATCTCTTATCCAGGTGCAATCGTTCTCCGTAAAATAAATTATTGCGGAAAAATGTTCTGCCCTTGGATATTTTCTTCGTAAAAGCTTCTTACTAACTACAATTCCCTCAAACAATTACCTCTCTTAATCGTGCCAAAATTGGCAACATGTTTATTAATTTAACATTATTAATTTCAACATGTTTAACTATCTATCTAAAATGAAATTTCAAAAACTATTCATTATTTCTGGAAGTAATGGCGATATATTTTCTGTGGAGTACCAGCTTAAGTCATAAAATGTAGGCTAAATTTATGAAATTGAGTTTTCAACGCCTTCAATGCACGTTTTGAGGCCTCTTGAGGCTAATTATTATTATTATTATTTTTTAAGAAATTGATATGTATGTAGTCTCAGCGTAACTCAAAAACAGTAAATCACGGAAAGCTGAAACTTGTTACTTCATTTATAACTCGGCCGGTTGTAACGCTTTACTGAATACATTTTGTAGTTTTTTTTGGCGATTTTCTCGAAAATGATTTTCTTTTAAATATATATATATATATATTAATAAGAATTTAATGTTCGGTCATAATATTCCGAGTTTGTAGAAAATCGGTTTACTTTGATATTATATTTGGGGTAGCATATATATTATTTTCAGTTAAGTGTGAAATTATAACAAGGCAATTCCCGTATAAATAAATAATAAATAATAAATCAAAACTAAGTAAATTGCAGTAAGACAAAGTCGTGTGAGTATTCCACACCACATTTTTTTATGTTTTTTTTTTCTTATCAAATTAACTTCCTGTATCGATTAACTAAGCATTAAAGAAAATTAGACATTGTAATGTTATAGTTGGATAGAACTAATCATCAGCCATCAGATCTAAATAAAAGGATAAACAAGATTACAGAGGATAGTTCATTGTTCAGCCTGCAGATGTCACTATGTCCCTATTACACTTTGCTAACTTACCAGATCAATTCGTATAAATCACTGGAAATTTAACTGTAATTATAGTATAAAATAAATTTAAAAAAACGAACTATCTATCAAAGTTATTTAAATTAGTATTAAGCGGAATTACTTTTTTTATTAGCTTTTATTTTTTATTCCCTTTTATAGATCAGTTTTTTAATTATTTCTTGTTTACATTTGAAATCTAATTTTGTCGACCCTTAAATTACTTTCTCTTACAGCTGGTAATTAAAGGAAGTGCTGCTATCGTTTTAAACTTTCGAAATTGAGTTTTTACCGTAAATAACATTTCCTCAGTTATATGCGGATATGGACAAAATATCTCAAAAAGGAAAAGTCGTAAAGCCGCATAAGTACTAACTAATACAGCCTCTGGAAACAAAGGTTTCGGGCAAAATCCATCAACCGGAAATGCATCTTTATTTATTCATTTCTTTGAACGATTTTTTCAAAAAACTCAAATAAAATCTACATATATAAATATAAATAACCTATTACTTCTATTTGAAACATTCTCCTGGAAGATTTATTTTTTGGCAAATTCTAAGGGAATTGTAGCCGTTTAAGCTTTCCCCTTCAAGTACCATTTCAGTAAAACGAATTTTGTATTATATAAGTAACGTAAACACTAAAAGCATTGGTAGATTTCAAGAAAATCGGTTAACCAGAAATGTGACTTTAATGAATTTGTACGAATTTAAATCCCCCCCTGTATATTTGTTAGGGCTAATGAATAAAATTTTAAATATCAAGAAGACTGTCAATTTTATAGCTTTGTCCAGTGAGGGAAAATCGTGTGAGCGCGGTCCACACCAGGCTTTTATTACTTCTTCTTAGTAACAGGAAGTAGAGCGATCAAGTGAAATTTTCGAAATTTTAGTTTTCAGTATTTTCAAGGATTTTTTTTTTAATAAATGAAAAAAAAATTAGGTATTGTCTAAATTAGTTAAAGTCGTGTTGTGTGTGTGTGTGTGTGTGAACAAAACATCTCCAAAAAAAAATCACAGATTATTCAAAGTTGTTCGATTTAAGTCACCCCACCCACCATCGCTTCTTATCACAAAGGTTTCAGTCAAAATTCCTCAACTTTACTTTTCTTTCCAGTAGCGATTTTATTAAAGAATGTAAACATACATAAAATAGAGTACATATCACTTTTATTTTACCAGAAAATTTGTGTTTTTTTTTTTTTAAGGTTCTGGAGAAGATTGTAGAGTTAAGATTCTTCTGGTTGTAGTGCCACTTCAATACTATGGTTTTTCTATCTTCCTATAACCTATAAAATATTAATGCCCATAAAAATGTGTATCTAGAATTTGAAATTGGAACAAATTGGGTTACACGAATGGGAATTTACAGATTATAGGCTCCTGAGTGTTTTAAAAATTTTAAATGGCTCGAACGATTTTTATTTTTTCAAAACTTGGAATGTTCTAATGGTCTAATTAGATTAACTGCGCACAGAAACAGGACCTTTCACCTGTTATTTTATACCATTATTATAGATTGTAATTTTTAATTATAATAGATTTTATATGAGTTCTGGGGCAGATTGTGAGGTTAGATTGTTTTCAGTATAGTAGGGTATCGGCAGTGTCTACTGGCGTTTTTTCAGTATGTAATCACATTCCACTGTTATCACCTACTTTTTTTTTTATAATCAAAACGTATATCGCCAACAACTCTCTCTATATTTATGCTAAATTATTAAATTAAAATTAAATTTATTATTTTCAAATTTCAAATTTTCAGAAAACTTGTCAGTTGGTATAACTATTATATTAGGCGCAGTAAGGATGGAGTCGTGTGAATGTTTCGCACTAATTACTAGAGATTTTACATTTACCTAGATTTACTGTTTATATATATATAAACTAAATGGTTTTGTTAATATAAAGCCGGCAATTTTATGGTGAAATGACTTTCAAAACTGTTTTTATTTGATGTAGAACTTTGAAATTGATCCTGCGAAATTAATCCTGTATTTTTTGTTTTTAAATATAAATTTTGAAAGTATATATTTACATTAAGAAGAAATAATAGTGAAGAAGGTCATTTACAGGAAATTTCACCAAAAATATCCAAAAAGGGTTTGTTGTTATCTGTTTGAGCGAAAGGGGGGGGAATGTATTATATATCTGTTTATATACAGTTATATACAAAGCAATGGAAAATATCTAGTCTAACTTTTCTTGTATTTACTTTCTCGGTCGGTTTCACTTTTCATCAACTGTTGGTCGGTTTGGGTTAGTGGGATAAGGAAAAGTGGCGTGGAAGTAGAGTGGAGAAAATACACCAATGCTGGTCCTAGGGAACTCCATTCATACAACCCTATCTTATGGATAGAGGATGAACATCATCCCGTATTTCCCTTGGTTGGCCAGTGTTACTGGTAAACTGTATATATAGTGTGAGTATATATATATATATATTTATATAGAATCTCCCAACAAGGTTTTTGTATTAAAGTGGTGGAGGAATATGTAAAGTTTTCCCCACTGTATGTATTAGGAAAACTCCAGAGTAGATAGTGAGTGAGTGAGAGAGAGTATGCTTGAAAAGATGGACTTTTCACTTTATCCTCTTCTTCCTCTTCTTCTATCCTACCTGTGTGCCATCCCTATAGACATCGCTTTGTCATTTCTAAACTGGGGATATACATGAAAAAAACGTATAAAAAAAAAAATTGAATGGACGGGTCTTGTATCCAATCCCTCTCCCGCTCTCTTCCCTTATACTTTTGGTTTTTTTTGTTTGTTTTTTTTACTGTAAATATCTTTATACATCATTGACCTGTTTGTTCATTAACGCCACCTGTCGGCTGTTCTTCAATAGTCATTCAAAATTGAAACATATATAACAAAAGACATACTAAGACTAATTTTGTTCTAACGGTATTGGAGGACTGAAATCAACCGCCATAGGATCTTGTTATGTTTTTGTTTTTGTTTTTAGAGGTCATATCGGCAGCATGTCGCGTTTCCATGGTCGTTTTAATTCATGCCTTCTTCTTTAGCAAGTACGCTATAATTCCCCATTTTTACTTTATTATATCTATCAAGTGCCGTTGAAAGCCAGATCATATATCTTGACCATTTGCACCAAAGATAAAATGCGTTGAACGCTGAATCTGATCTTTGTAGCCCAAGTTCCAACGAAAATTCATTTCCTCATCTTTTGCACATTTATCTCCAACAAAAGTTCATCACAAATACTTCAAATAGTTACAGTAGTAACAGTGTTCCTCTTGCACTGAACACAAACAAATCCTCTATTCCCGCATGTCCAGGTACCCAGAACAGCTCCACTCTTCTCTGCTCCTACAAAACATTAAGTCTTCACCCAGTAACTTAATTATTTAAGTAAGTTAAGGCCTATTCAAAGTCTTTAATGTAACTTGACTGTCAGAGAATATCCTCTCTGCCACTCTTCCATCTTGCAGCAGCAATCAGTGATACCATTCATCTCAGCCTGGAAAACTATATCCCCTAAGCTCCGACCAGTTTCATTCTGTCTGGAGCCATCAGAGTAATAGTTTCCACCATTAACCCTTTAAGGATATTTTTTCAAAGGGTAAGATTATTTAAAAAATCTGTTAATGATTAAACAATATGAAAACATAACTTTAAAGGGTTTCAACTTCAACTGAGCTACTTTTCATCTGAAATAGTCATTTAAAATTGTAATATAATAGTCATTTAAGAATTGTAAGTAATTCCCAGCATCTTTGGTTTTAAAGA
The DNA here is from genome assembly GCA_011037195.1 of Triatoma infestans. Taxonomy (NCBI): domain Eukaryota; kingdom Metazoa; phylum Arthropoda; class Insecta; order Hemiptera; family Reduviidae; genus Triatoma; species Triatoma infestans. The sequence goes on along the minus strand of JAAEAF010006279.1, from coordinate 3,255 downwards.
ATCCTTACACTGTTCGCATATAAGATTGGTAAAATTTACAAATATTGTAAAAGATTTTATCTTTAATTAATTGTATTAATCATTAAACGATTTGTAGATTTTTAAATTTATAAATAAAAATAAATTCTGTCTAATTATTTATTGATTGAAATTTAAACTTTCATTGCTGTAAATTTTGATTAATGAAATATTTCTTGTCACGAAGATTTTCTTTGCCGTAAATGATTTATCGTTTCCTTTATAAAATACACCTTTTTTGATATAATGAAAAGGGGCAAGACCGGCATCTACCCGGGGGGGGGATGTAGTATTTATCGTCAGAATTCTCTTTTTACTAATCCTTTCAAAGATCACGTCCGCCTGCCATTCCTACCTCCCCCACATTCTTAATCTTTTGCAATATTAATACCTTCTTCCTTCGTTATCCTCTTTCGTTACAAACGCCAACGGGGGCGTCTTCCAGGTAGGTACGTTTCTTCTCCTTTAAATAATTAGCCATTAGCATTTTGTAAAGAATTTGATAGACTGTTGTTGCTGTAGGGGTTGCTCATTTATCTGATCAATATTCACGTTATTGAATTACTTATTCAATTTTCCTTCTATTTTTTATGTTATTTTGGTTCATGATTTAGGTCAACTGTTATCTTATCGACTGTTACTTTTTCATTTCAAGTAGATTTAAAAAAAATCTGGTGTGCAACAATCACACACACGTCTTTCTTGTTCTCCTCTTAATACAGTTATATATAAAATGATAAATTTCATTTAAATTGCAAATTTTTCTTCTCTGCCATAACATAAATACATGGCTGAAGGGACAAATGCTAACCAAGCAAGCAAGGTGGCCAGAGAATGATTACATTGTAGAGAGGCCAATATTATTGAACAAACACATTTGACTCAGAGACATTTTCCGTGATAGCCTGCTTCATTTTGTGGTCATCGACCGGTTTCGGCGTCGCCATCTTCAGGATGCGTTTTACAGAAGGTGAAAAACAGACTTGCACAGAGGCCAACTTCGTTTCACATACTTCAATACTTTCATCATTACGAGTAATTGAGGTCGTCTGCAAAACTCAAGTTTGCTCTGTGCAAGTCTGTGTTGTCCCAACTGTCTGAAAAAAACGCATCCTGAAAGATGGGCGCAACGCCCGGAAACCGGTCGATGACCACCAACATGAAGCAGGCACCAAAGCGAAAAATGTCTCTGATGCTTTCCAGCTCTGCGAAACCAACCACCACAACAAACACATTTGAATTTTAACGTCTCAGATTCCACGAAAACCGACTAAAAAATTATTTATTAACATCTGTACTGTTAGTATTCCAAGTTTAAATATAATATTTATAGAAGGTCTTTGAGACATTTCCAAAAAATTCAAAAACCAATTCTATTTACTTGCACTTCTTGTTAACCTATTTCCTTCAAATTTGGAATTCTATCAAGACTTCTAATGCATATTAATATTATATAGATGGCAGAACCCATACAATGTACTGGAAATGGTACTTTAAAGGCTTAAAGTAAGCCTTTAAGCTTAACGCCACTGATCCACCAAAAAAAACAACGAAATATGAATTTTTACGGAAAAATATTTCAAATACAAGTGATAAGCATTTATCCGTGTACATTATTATACTAACTTTAAAGAAAATCGTAACAGCCATTTTTGAGAATATCGCGAAAGAAATGGTTACAAAAAAAAAAAATCAGTTAAGGCGCACTTCCAGTTAATGGAATTTGTCCGAAATCTTCTTGTCAGATGCGGTGGCAATACCTAAACGGAATACCAAATTTGAGGCAGTACCAATTAAACGGCATTAGACAAAGTAATTAATAAAAATTCACGATGTCTTTTCGATTGAGATAATCTTTAAATTTTTCATTGTGCAACAAATTGATATCCATTTTCATCTTGTTTTTTTTTATTACACAATGAACAAAGTTTAATTTCTTTATTACTACAATATTCGTTTAAGTATAAAAAACTCCGCTCTAAGTTTAAGCAATCAGCAAACTGATTGTTGATATTAATATTTATTTCTTTAACATTTTATATAAGTTATAGAATGTACTATTTATCAATTTCAATTTATATTCATTAACAAATATATCTTTTAAAGATTTTATTACATTAATAGCTATAACATTTACCACACAATATTCCCATATCTCTATATCAAAAAAAATTTTTATTGATTATTTTTTTAAAAATCTGGTATCTGGTTGGAGTTAATTTCAGGCAAATTTTTTATGTAATTTAAATTTAATTTCAGAGTAAACAGAAATTTGAGTTGTAAAGAAAATTGATCAAGAATTTATGATAATTTTAGTAAGAAAAGGACGTGTAAAGTTTTACATGAATTTTTTTTGTTTTTTTAAGGATTTTCCTCATTTTCTTAAGGTTTATCTCGACCATTTTTATTACTGTATACTTATATAATATTAATATATTCTATATTAGCCGATGAATTTAATTCTGTTTCATAATATATCTGAATTTCAAACTTGACAAAGATAACATGATAATCCGCTAATATGTAATAAGATAATGATTACATTCCAGCAATCGTGATATATATATATATATATATATATGTGTGTGTGTGTGTGTGTGTGTTGTTGGATGATTGTTAATATATTCTGGAATATACACTGTTGACAGACAATATGCTAGCAGTAAGTACATGGAATACAGAATAGTATGGAAGTGGAATAAATCTTACAATTTTCCTGCTCAGGAGATTGTGAATCCCCCCCTCCCCAGTCCAAAAAGATCTTGCCCCTTTCTAAATACACATTAAACTTGAACAAATATTGTGCTTTCCTATTTATCGTAGGTTAATATTTAGTTGTGATTTTCTTTTAATATGTATGTCTTCAATAAATTTAAACTATTTCTATTTTTTGATCGCTGGTGTAATATGCTTATGTAATGACATGGCAGGGTCATAGCAATGTCAAACCTTCACAACACATAACAAAGAAAGAATAATTTATAACTAGTGGCCTAGCCGGCTGCTGTCTTCAAGACAAGGCCGCGGCCAAACAAACAAAACCAAGGGTCAATACTTTACATCAAAGCAACCAACCGCTAAGGCTGGCCACTGACCTAAATCAGTGGTCACCGAAATAACCAAGGTCGCACAAGGTCGCACACTAGGACAGATGCCTTGGTGTGAGTGTTGCTAACACTAATATATAAACTTCGCCCCATTGGAAGAGGGGATGATTATATGATTATACTTCAGTAC
>JAAEAF010006278.1:0-64894 GCA_011037195.1 Triatoma infestans | reverse complement strand
TGGAACATTGTTATAATTGTTTTATTGAGGTTGTAATCAAATTCATAATTTGTTACTGTCCAATTCATTAATTTTGTCTAACTTGGATTGTAATTTAAAAAAATCACATAAAACATATAAATCATCAATGGAAACATATAAAAAAAAATCATCCAAGAAGCTAGGACACGTGGTAACTGTTTCAAATTTAACAATGTAACGCAGATTAAATTACAATCCAAGTTAAACAAAATTAATGAATTGGACAGTAACAAATTATGAATTTGATTACAACCTCAATAAATCAATATAACAATGTTCCAAAAAAAAAAAAAAAACTGATAGTAATATATAGAGTATACACTCATGTGAGGTAAGTACTTATAATTACTTTGTGGACAAAAAATGTAATATTGTTCAACATAACGTATAATTTATCCTTTATTTACTCTCAAATTGTATAATTTTATTTCAGATAAATATAAATAATATAAAATTACTTCTTTTGAAAATGGCATGTGTAATGCCGAAACGTAAAGAGTATATATAAAAAAAGTAAAAATGTTATATTATAACATAAAATAAATAAATGATTCAGGCTGTAAGTGTTCATATTAATCAAGCAAACCCGAAAAAAATTAAATATATTGTTGAAATTCCAAGTTTGAAATAAATCGCGTAACCGGAAATGCGTTTACTTTACCACTTTACTAAATGGTTTTTTTCACTTTTTCTTATATAAACTACGCATACAAAGATCTACAACTTTTACATAAAACATTTCTCTAGGAACATTCATTTAAGAGCACTTTTAGGGAAGGGGTGGGGTTAGGTTTTTCTCTAAAATGCTACAAGAGTTGATTATACAATTCTATCATCCAAACAAAATTAATACAAAATAAATAGATGGCCAAAATTCCGAGTTTCAAGAAAATTAGTGTACCGGAAATGCGTTTTTACTTAACATTTTTTTTTTTTCAGTTTTCGACGTACTCCAAAGAATTTCATCAAATTTGGTTACTCGAACTTTAAAATTTATCAATTACAATTGTGAAAACTGGAGTAAGAGAAGGTGGTGTGTGAGTATTTCACACCAGATTTTTAATTATGTTATAGTTGGTTATTGTTATGTCGTGATATTATTGTTTCCATAAGTGTGAACATGTAACGATGCATGAAATGTTATCGCTAAACTATTTATATGAAATACACTTCAGTTAATTTCTTTCTTTTTTTTTTTGAACAAATTAGAAAGCTTGTCATTTTCCGGTTATTTTCTTTTCTAAAGTGACAAGAGACAATTTTACAAGTGACATTTACAAGTGCATATTTTCTTGCACTAAATAAATGCGATATACAAAGTTAAAGTTTGGAGATATAAATTAGAAAAACATTAATGACTGAAGGTTTTGAATTCTCTTGAGGTTTGAACATTTAACAGTTCTAGTCCGTATGTCCAAAATTGGAACGAGCTGTGAGAAAACTTGTCCTAGTTCAGAATTGTTAATTTAGCGCGCTTCTCAAAAAGTCGTTTAAAGCGTAGGTTGAGGGTGATTCGTTTAGGACTTAGAATCTCTGGAGATTACATGTGAGGCGTTTGGAGAAATAAGAGTATTTAATAGTTAGTCAGAGGGAGTGCTTTTTTTTTTGTTTAGCATGAAAAGTGTGATTTATTACGGTTAATTTTTATACCAAAGAACAAAATCAGCATTATCGGGCTCATTTAAGGAATTTGAAGCCGCAGCGAAGAAGCTAGGCCTAAAGATCAATGAGCAAGAAGACAAAATATATGGTTAGTACTCGAAAAAATCTGGCACATGAAGAAGCAAGCATATGCACACCCTACGAGTTGGAAAGGGTTAAATCTTTCAAGTATTTGGAAACCGTTCTCACTGAAAAAAATGAGGTGAATATAGAAATAAAAGGAAGAATAGCTGCGGCCTATAGGATTTTCTGGATGCTGAAAAATGTGTTCAGATTTAGAGAGCTATCGACAGAGGCAAAGTTGATAGTACACAGAACCATATTGAGGCCAACAGTAACATACGCCAGCGAGACATGGGTGCTCATTAAAGATGATGAACGATTGCTGAACATTTGGGAGAGAAAGATACTCTGAAAAAATCTTTGGCCCAATAAGAGAAGGAGATCGGTGCAGGATAAGGAAAAATGAAAAATTAAGAGAATTGTACAAAGAGCAGTATTTGGTGAGTTGGATAAGAAAGAGGGAGGTTGAGATGGTTGGAGCACATTATGAGAATGGAGGAAACTAGTGTCCCTAAGAAATTGCTAGATGGGCACCCGGAAGGGGCAAGGAAGAAAGGAAGACCGAGGAAAAGATGGCTAGATGACGCCGAAGGGAATATTAGGAGCCTGGGCGTAACAAGATGGAGAAGAATCGTTTTGGTAAGAGAGGAGTGGGAGAGAGTGGTTGAGGAGGCCAAGGTCCTTCGACCTTGTGCAACGGAAGAAGAAGAAGAAGAATTTTTATACCATTTCGTTAGCCAAGGATTCAAGTGAGGCGAGGTGGATTTGCAAGAAATCCATAGCGGGGAGTGCTAGATCGGTATGGAGTGAAAGAATTCGTAGTTGAATTTGATTAGTGTTGGAATTTAAGGTAATGTCAGCAGTACACAAATGTTACAACATAGAGACTAAGATACTACCCTGGCGACATTCCACAACGTAAAACATTCAAGGTAAAACTGTAAAACTTCAGATGATTTCCTCGGTCAATAGACAACCTGAAATGCCCTATGAGAGTGAAAAAGTTTGCTGCGAAACACTGAAGTTTTCATACACAGGAAAATTCAAAAACATGTTATTCTGGTGAAAAATCAGTTTCCAAAATTTAGCAAGAACATAGTATACTTTTACAGCAGTTAGAGAGAAAGTAAAAAGCCCAAATCCAAAATTTAGAAACAAAATTTATTTCCTGAAATACTTATTGATTTTTATTCGGTAAATTAAATCGTGATCAAAAGTTAAAAGGTTGCCAAATTTCAAAGTGTGAACTCAAAATTGTGTCTACAGAAATTTTTTGAAAATAAAGTTAACCATTAATACTGTTTGATCGAAACATTTTAAGTATTCCATATATATTTGTTAATTTAAGAGGTAGTAAAATCAATCAAGTAGTAAGTATACTAATGAAAAAGTCCTTGATTACCGCTAGTTTACAAAAAAAAAAAAAAAAAAAAAAAAAAAAGGCCTGTTGACCTAGTTAATGAAGGACTTACTTCCTTTCCGGAAATTATGCGTCTTTTTCCTCTTGACATTGTTGATTTCTTCCTGTTTTGTGTATAAGTTAAACATTCTTTTAAAACCGTGAATGGTTATAAAGGAAGTTAACATAAGAAAAGCATTAGAAATTGTAATATGTCTTGTATGTAGAAAAACATAGCTCACTGGTTCTGTAAGATATTATGTAACATGTTGAAGAAACAGTCAATATATATGTATATCTATTTTTTTTTTTTCAGTTTATCTTTCATTTTAGATATAGGAAGTTTACACGTAGTACTAAATCCTAGTTTTATGTTTGGATGTACCACTACTATACAATAGGCAATTTCTATAGAATGTTATACACGTTTGTCACACTGGCTTTTACTCTAGTTGTCTAGTTGTTTGCAGTTCTTATCACTTCTCTTTGTAACCTTCTTATAGGTTCTTCATGTCATTTTGTTAACGCTTTATAGCAAATATTACTTTCTCTAACTGCTGCTAGAGGAAGTATCGTAATCATGTTAAATTTTTAATTATTAAATAACCGTTGCAGGTATGATGAAGGACGTGATGGTTACCTTGATCTGACCGAGCTGAAGAGAATGATGGAGAAATTAGGAGCACCACAGACACACCTTGGACTGAAGACAATGATCAAAGAAATTGATGAAGATGGTGATAACAAAATCAGTTTCAGAGAGGTTAGTACAAAAATAAAAAATAACGCCAGCAACAATTTTTTGGGTCTTGTAAACTCCGAAATTGCTAAGGGTTAGTAGTCAGTTAACTTTTAACTTTTCGGCGTCTTTTTTGTACTTGGATCCGTAGTGCTGGAACATATCTCTGATTTACGGTATCTGTTTTATAGAATAACGATGAGTTCGACACTCCCTCCTCCATGAGCAACTATGTAGATTTTTCATTATAATATCGGGTGATTCGAAAGCTATCTCAAAGCTGCATCTTAAATAATAACGAGTTTTTAAAAAATATGTGAGTTTGAACGTGAGTCTAACCCTGCTAAAAACTGTTGACGGATGATGTTGAGCTTCGAACAAAAGTCAACAAGAAACAGATCAAGAATGGGCGCAAAACCATAGAGTCCGGTTATGCTACAACGAGCCTCCGTCGTCGGTCGTATGGTAGTCTCCCAGTTCCTATTTACTGAGACCAAGGACTCCTGCAAAGTTTAGATTTTAGTAAGAAAAATAGCACCAGAAGTATAAGATTAGCTAGTCAGGACGATATAGCCAAAGTGGTCCCACCCAGACGCTCGCTAAATTTGTTTCTGCGAGTGTTTTGTGATTTTAAATTGTTTTAGGGGATTATTCCACCGCGACCTGAAAGATCTTTAGTACCCCCCGAAGCCTTTTCAGTGCATTGCCGGCCTCCGAGCAACAATGTTCTCTAGCTATAGACAGCATTGCCCATCACCGAGCAGTGAGCTGTAGAGGCTCCTAGAAAGAGAAAATCTAAGGCGGCATGCTGGATTCGAATCCAGGACCTCGTCATTGCTAGTCCAGCGCGCTACCACTGAGCTAATCCCTTCCTTCTCTCTTGGCTTACGCCAATTAACTAGGGACGGTGATCCTAGTTTGTGTACTGTGTTTGTCCTTGGTAGAGTGTATGTAGTTTAAGTGTTAAGACGAAATGCATGGAGTACTGAGCTATGGTAACCCGTGGGGTCGCTACTCACCAAGTAACCGCATGCAACAGATACCACTTGCGGACGTGTTTTGTGATTACCAGAACCGGGGTGGTTGACGTGTCAATCCGGCGGATATCATCTGATAGGGCGAAAACCACCCAAAAAAACAATCATTGTCGGAGATATTGTCGCTTCTCTGAACCGCTACTTTTATCACTGCTAAAGTCGGGGGAACAAGTTACAGAACTTGGCAGAGGAGTTGCAAGAGATATATATGTGAAACGGGGAGATATATTTGGTGCAGGTGTTATCTAGGTGCATGGGACTCGCGTCTGTTGAAAGGATTGCGGCGTACTTACAATATAAAGAAGCATCTGCTTTTGATGTAGAAGTCAAGGATTTGTATATAGCTTCTCGGTATGTAATCTTCGGTGTCGCAGTAACTGTATACTGCCACTCACTAAACTAAGGATTAATAAACAATTGAATAATAACAAATTGATATATTTTTTATTTATTTAAGGCGCGTCAACATTATTATTAAACGTTATTGGCGCCCGGAGCCTTCTCACTGCCCTGCCGGCCTCCGGACAGTGTTCTCTCGTTACAGACAATACTGTCCATCAACGGACAGTGAGCTGTAGAGGCTCCTAGAAAGAAAAAATCTAAGGGTAGCACAACTCGAACCCGAGTTCTTCGCGTGGGAGTCCAGTACGCTAACCACTTAGCCCATTCCCTACCCTAAATTGATATTAATAAGTAGGTTAAATTATTGAATACGGACAAGTTGAGCATTGTATATTAAATTCTTTATATTTATTTTACAGTTTATGTTAATATTCCGCAAAGCTAAAGCTGGTGAACTTATAGAAGATGGACTTTCACAACTTGCTAAACTTACTGAAATCGATGTTGATCAAGTTGGTGTAGGCGGTGCTAAAAATTTCTTCGAAGCAAAGGTAACTAACAATATTTTGAAACCTACAAGGTCTTGTGTGATGAGAATAGAAATAAAATTAAAAAAATATATCGCCTATGAAGCATTTACACGAATTTCTCTAATTGCAATCCTTGAGTTTCTAAGTTTCTTCTGCAATCATAAATTTTAAACTAAACTTGCAATTTAAACTAAATGTTTAGTTGAGTTTGCATTTATACTTCCTCTGTCAATTCCTTTTAGCAAAAGTTTGTCAAAAATGGCAATTCAAAATTTAAACTTAACCTTATAGGTCCCCTCAGAATCCCCTTAAATTAAATTTTTCCTCAACAAATGTTAAAGGCGAAAGTGATATAGTTTTAAATCTGTACAGTGAACATTCTAAGCTTAAAGAAAAGAAAATGATGGGAGCACTTTTCAAGAAAATGTCAAAAACTCAGAAGAGCCCCTATTCTGTTGCTTCAATGATTGGAATTCCAGCAATGTTTTTAAATATACCTTAATATTATATTCATGTTAGAAATGTATATTGAACTAAAGTGGACACTTCAGAGAAAAATCTTAACGTCCCAGTTCCCTTTTGGAATACTTCACAATCAATTTCCCTGAAAAAATCGAATGGAAAATAATAGAAATTAATCTGTAATAGAAGAAGTTTAAAGAAAATCCTTGGGAGGGGAGTTTGAACTTTGCTGCAATTTTTTTTACATTTACTGAAATATTTTGTTCACATACAATCATACAGTTATACATACTTAAACCATTCACAAAAAATATTTTTTTTTTATACTCAGGAGGTCTTAAACATTATTTCCTGGAAATCTCAAATTTCATAATTTGGCATGATCGCAATATTATTTCTGCATAAGTCCAGAGGAAGTAACAAAGGGATAGGGAATTTTTGAATGGTTTTTCAGCATATGCCCAAGAAATATATATATATTTATGTTAAAACCGCATGAGATTGCTTTTTACTTTTTTTTTTTTTTTTTTATTTAAGCTACTTAAGTATGGACCAGCTTGCAACATAAAAAGAGTTATATTGCCGACAAAGCGCTTAAGAGAGTTGATGAATTACCAACATCAATCTCTTGTTCTCTTCATCTTCTGTCATTTACAAAATATACTTTTACCTAAAAACTTTGCAGTTGATTTATAATTCCCAAATAGCTAGATGGAATAGTGGAATTTAGTGTTAGGCGTTATTCCGTTAAATAATTTTTTTAACAACGAATAAAAAGAATAGTTTATTTGTCAGAGGTTTTCGTTACTTGGGGTTCCAAAAAAAAAACAAAACAAAGAAAGTATTATTTATTTTAATTTTTGTATTCGAATTATCTTAGAAATAAAGTTTTGTCTTTTTTCAACTTAATTTGAATTTATTATTATTCGTTTTTTAAAAAAGTCATATAGATTTTTTCACGTTTTAGAGCAAAGTCTAAATTTTTATCTATCATTTGTTACTTTTTAAGCATCCGCTCGAACAGAGATTTCTGTACGCAAAGGACTTTAAATTATCAAATAACCTTAAAGAATATATTTTTTTTTTATTACCTTGCACTTAATGTTATTGTTAAGCTTCAGCAAGTTTCAGCAAGGACTCCATGGAAATTAATAGCAAGAATAAGGTTTTTCTTAGTTTGGGTACCAGCCATTCAGGTTATAAGGGCAAAGAGGTAGCAGATTTCCTTGCCCGGCAATCCCTTATTGGACCTGAACCTTTGCTGTGATATTGCACACAGAATAGATCACAAGAATGTTGGGTAAAAACTCCAGGAGCGAAAAAGTTCATTCGAGTATCTACTCGCCCCGGCTTTACTGCAAAGCTAGTACTCCAACTCCAACAAAGAAGCCGTGCGGTCAACGAACAAGCCTGTCTAGGTTTTTATCAGGAAGAACAAAGAAACAGCACTGTACGTACTGTGTGAAGGAAGTTAAAGCTTATGTGTTAGTGTTGAGGGGCTTGTGTGGCTGAGATTTCTCCTCTGTAGGGAAGAGAAACTAACATCTTCAAGTTTCACCTAAGAGTCATTCCCTCCGAACTCCTAATTAAATTAATAGGGCTGTAAAAGGTACTTACCGTAACTTGTGGGTGCTACAATATACCGAATGGGAATCGCGGTGGCATAGGCATTAGTATCCTCACAGAAAATAATCTAAGCAATATCACCAGAAGGAAGAAACACCATTTCATGTTCTTGGAGAGTGTGAACACTCTGTGAGCGGAAATTTCTCTCGCCTCTAGCCCTGGTGTTTTTTTTTTTTAAATGAGACGGGGTTGATGTGCGTTGTCTTAGGGTGGGGAGACATGATGGGTCCATGCGTGTCCTATGTGCAGAACTTCCCCAAGAAGACCCGTATTCTAGATTAGATATCCCAAAAAATGTCTACCTGATCTCCCTGTTTGCCATTCCCCAGATTCCAAACTCTATCGTTTGGATTTTGATCCAAAATTTAGTTAATAATTTATTTTAGTTTATTTTGTCTAAGGAAATATTATAAAATACACCAACCACAAGTTAGCATCAGTATTGAGTAATAAATGTAGTATATTAAGAATTTTATTTTTATTAATAAATGATTATGTTTTAATATGTTTTGGTATTTTTATTGTATAGATAGAAGAATTGAGGCGTGGTAGTAAATTTGAAGATGAAATCAGACAAGAGAAAGAAGAACGGAAAAGAGAAGAAGAGGAAAAAGCTCAAAGGAGAATAGCTTTTAAAGAGAAAGCAGCAATATTTCAAAATAGTGTAGCCTAAGTTATTATCTTTTAGAAGAATCATAATTTTATTACGTGTTTTTTGTTAATTGTAGTTTATATAAAAGAAAAAAAAAAAATTCATGATTAGCAGAAAAAAATTCATTTCAGAAAAGTATATTTTGTATTTTTAATAATGTTTGGACTCTTTATTTTAATTACACACAAATAAACATTAGTTTATTAGTTCCATAAAAAACAAATTTGAAAAGTAAGTTTAGTTTTAAAGTTTAGAGTCCAATATTAATATTTTGTTATAGAGCATTATACATATTATTCGTATTAAGTTTTTATTAAGAATGATAATATTATTTTAATAACTTGAAACTTTAATGTATATCTTATGAAAAAAAAAAACTTGTTACCCAAAAATCAGACTGAATGTTATAAACAAATATTAAGCTAATTAGAAAAATGGTGGGATCGTTAAAAATAAGTTAATTAATAATTATGTTTATCATTTATTTAAGAGTACAAAAGCAGGCCTTGATTTAAAAAGAAAAAAAAAACATATTAAGTTAATCAAATTCTATATAACTGTTTTTGTCTAGTATATTATATTCTCTGCCTTATTTATTGACTTTAAAACTAAGTGAGTATATATATATATATTAATTTTTCTATTATTTTGTTTACTATTTTCAGTCGTCTATTTCATATTTTATCTATTAGTTAGATCTAATTAGTTTGCTTCATTTTTCTCCCCAAATGGTCTTTGGTGTTTTTTCTACAATGTGTTGCTTTTAATTATTTTTATTAATTATTTTTTATATACAAAGAGTATTAAGTTTAAAGAGATGTTTGTACTTAAGGAAATTATAATATGTGAAATTTAATAAAAAATAACAAAAAGGAAAAAAATAAAAGAAGAATCATGACATTTTATTGTGTGATTATTGTATAAATAAATAAATATATATATATATGTGTTAAATTCTGAATTTCTATTTATTTAATCAACCTTTGGATAATGTGGTTAGTTTGAGATGAATTTTGGTGATTTTTGAAGTGATGATTCTCAAAATATGGGACCGTAAATGTACCTATTAAGCTATATTTAAAATTCTTTTCTCAATATAGAGAGATTTTTTAGAATCTACAAAAAGTTTGGGGAAGATTTCTTTGTAGAGTTTGTAGAGAGTAAGACTGAGTAGAGAAATATTTTACTATGTACAAAAAATTCACGAGCGTCTTTATTTCTAGCTAGAATTACACCAATATCCAATACTACTAAAACAACCACCAGGTGCCAACACCTACCAGAAGTTAGCCGAATTTATAATAATCAAAAGGCAAAATGATTCAACAGGGTGTTAGTCACTTTTTCTTTCTTTTTTTTTTTAACTAAAGAGAATACGAAGTGGAGCGATTTGAGAAGCGAAGCTTTATTTGTGAGAGATTTTTAAACACACGAGTAATGATACATATTTAAGAAAATAACAGGTTAATAACCTGTCCTAGCGGCCACCGAATTGTTTAAAATGAATTTTCCTGGTAAAATATTGCAGATAAAAATTCTATATATATAATAGATTTACCATGATTTTAGATTTTAGACAATTTTTGAAGCCACTTTTGGAACAAAATTCCAAAAGAAAGGATAAACATTCCTTCATCAAAATAGTAATTTCCTTCCGCTTTACCCAATGTTGATCAAAATCTTGTTCTCGGATCCCGTGATAACATCTAAAAATAAAATTACTTACACTTTGGATTTAAAATCATTTTAACAAGTCACTTTTATCATTCATTAAATATTTTTATTCCATACTTTACCTACCACTTACACATATCTACTGCGTATCAAATGATGTGCAATCATCTTTTTAAAAAAAATTGTTTTTTAGTGAATGACTGCAAAATATAATAACGAAAGATGCAAGAAATACAAAAACATAATCTACTATAAAAAAAAAAGAAAAAGTTATTATTCCGTTAAGGTATTATCTATCATGCAGGAATCCATCAAAATCCATCAAATATGAAACTTATTAAATCTTTTTTTTTTTTATTTTTTTTTAGTTTTACGCAATTTTTCGAAAACAGCTCCACCATTTTCTTTGAATCTGGCATTCAACTGTACTCAATTTTAGCTTTACCTCCATTAATTTAAAAATATGTCTGGAAAAAACAGATTTTTGGCAGATTTTCAAATACTAAGGCTTTTCTATAAACAATATTATATCGATGAATGCTATTATATCACCACTATATGCTGTATTACTTAATTTCTTATAAAAAACTTAATGCATCCTATTTTGCTAAAATTTCAAATTTTCGATGAGCTTTTATACCACTACAAACTTGTGCGGATCATCACCGATGTAATATTTGCGGTCTTAATTTTATATTTTTGCTTTAGTATTTCTAATCTGACGAATATTTTTCAGTTTGAGATTAGAAAATGCAGCAATATAATAAGCGTCGTATTTTCTCCACCAGGAGATAGATACTTAATATATTTATTTGATTATTTAGTGGACCTAAAGCACAAAACAATTAAATAAGTGATGTATGTGGAATATTTATCTCCTTACTTTATTCCTATATTATCTCGTAACAATGAAAGTTAAGAGATAAAAATGCCACTAAATTTTATAGAAATGAACTTTATATCTATATATACAGATAGATATTCTACTAATGCAAATAAAACAATAAATAATAACTGTATTTTGTCTACTACTACTACTACATCTCTTTCGATTTATTTTTATCATTGAGTGTGTTCATTTATTGTATTTCTTCGTTCTTCCCTGAAACAAATTTATACTAATGAACAAGGAAATGATCGGGCAAGATAAATAAATAGGCGTTTATTAAAAGAGAAAAAATTATATTTATATTAAAAGATACTTTATATACATAAAATTCTAAATTTACAATCGGAATTATTTATAAATTATGAAACAGATAAAGATCTATGCCTTTAAAATACAGCTAAATACTACATTACAAACTGGAAATAATATTTTACAATTTTTTAAAAAAATATTGAATGCTGCTTCTTTTTTATATTTATTAAAAGACAATTTAAAAAAAATTATTATTATTTTATTGAAAATACAGATCGACAACTTACAAAGCTGTACACTGTAAACTGTTAATATTACATTTAAACAACAAGGTAACTTTGGCCCCAAACATATTCAGAAAATTAAAACAAATTAATATTTTGTAAATATTTACAAATACTGTGAGAAATAAATAGTAGAAAAAAAAAATTTGAATTTTATACCGTAAGTATATTTGCAGCATCTGCCATGCCCAAATCTTTCAAATAACGACTAAGGCAATCGGCTGTAGCATCTTCTTCATTACTTGTCCAAATTAGTAAAAGATTTAATGCTCGCTTATAATCAGTATCTTGTTGGCTTTCAAAGTACTCGATCTTAAATATAAATAGAAATAGTTAATAATTTTTTTTTCTTTTATTTTTCTTTGATTACAGCTTTTTTTGAAGAGAAAAAAAAAATCAAATTAGGTGGTACACAAATGAGATGAAAAGAAATACTTAATGTGAAATAGAACGACAGTTTTAATAACGTCTAGGTGGTTAGGGGAGCATCCATCATTAATGTATGTTTTCCCCCTTTTGAGTTCAAGAAAATTGAATATAAAATTGAAAAATAAATAATATACTGTATTGCATGTGCAATATTAGATTCTATGAATGCCTTTGCTACTGTTATTTTCTAATAAATGTGGTGACATAAATAAGAAATGTGCAAAGTAAACAAAAATGTGCGAATTTTTTTTTTTTTTAAATAACTTTAGTTAATTTGTTAAAATGTCAATCATTAATGAAGAATAGCAAATGATTTTTATTTATATATATTCTAATAAGCGCAATTACATAATTATCTCCTGCAGGTGCTAAAAGGGATTTCTTTTATAAAATCTGAGGAACGCAATTTCTTTTCAGATTAGTTAATTTGAGGATATGTTATAGCTGCTATCAGTCTTGCATGCGGTTCTACTAGATAGTATTAAGTGAATTGTAGGAAAATACTGCATCTGATTTGGAATAAAATTAAGTCACCCTTATTACGCTATACTATTTTCATTTGCAGAGTATTTTATTTTGTATTTATTTCAAAAAAATCAATTTTCCTCAGAAAAGTCACATTTCTGAGCTTCATTCATTTTGAGAAGAAATTTGGAAAAAGCCTTGCATATATAGCTGTATTGCATTTGCACACTTCTAGATACAATGAATGCCTATGTTTACTGTTACTTTCCAATAAATGTGGAGGGAATTTAATAACTTTAATAAATTGTGTTAATCATTGCCCCAAAATCAAAAACATTAAATTATTATGATTTTTTAAAACTGTTTAATATAGTTTAAAACATTTCAATATCAAATTAATGTTCACATTTAAAAAAAAAAAATCCGCTAGCTTCCCTTGAATACTGCCTAACATATCCTTTGTTTTCCATCAAATTGACGTTTGAAAGATGAAATCCACCCAAAACATGAAAAGGAAAAATATTGACGTTGATTGCTTTAAAGCTTACTAAATAGAAACGTTTTCATCAAATTTATTAAACACTTGGCAATTCTATATAGTTACAAAAATTTCAAATTTGTGATTTCTTTTATATTTGAATATATAGTTGTATGTAATTTTTTTTTTTTTTTTATATTTTGGATTCAAAATCTCATCCAACTTTCAAAGAAAAATAAAACCCTCAACTCATTTAAAGAAATGTAATAACTCTGTGCAAGTCTGTGTTATCACACTGTTTATCAAGATATCCCCTGAAGATGGGCGAACGCACAAAAAACCACAAAATGAAATCATGGAAAAACCTCTGATTTCAAAAATTTAACTTTTCAGAGAAAATTAGATTCACAAAAGAAAACTCATACTCCGCGAAATGATGAACTGAAAAAATGAATAATGTTTTTATGGCTTATTTTCTAGCAAATGAAGAAATATGTATATTTATCAGTTACATTCTTCCAATCACAATAATCGCTTACTAGACTGCACCTGCACCGCTTACTAGTGCATTTCATATTTACCGCAACCACTTATCAACTGTCAATATGAATTTAGCATATAAAATACTAACGAATTCTGAAAAGAAATTTCATCCCTACTATTTTGCAAACAAATAAAATGTGGACCGAGATCTAAATACTGGAAGTTGTGTGAATACTTTTAGATCATTTATAATTTTTTTTACACTTACCTCATCACTTTTATAACCCAGTTTATCAGCAACTTTCTTCCAATTTCCAGATATTAACTTGGCTAGTTTTGAGATCTGTTCACTCTTTAGTGTAGGTGGTTCTTCATCAGTTACTGTATCTTCTCGCCTTTCTGCGCAACATCCACTAATGTTACTTTCCAGGATGCATCGAGTTTTTATTCAATATAGGCGTAGTTTAAATAATTTATGTCAAAAATAATAAAACAAAATAAAAGGCCTAATATGTTTTTTGGTATTTGATTTATCGTTTTTTTTTTTGTAGCACTCAAGTCTTCAACTTTTATACTTATACATTATACTTTTTACTATACACTCTTATAATTTTATATAAAGTGAATGCGGGTAAGTTTGTTATCGAGGAAATAGCATCCCCTGGCATTCCCCTAATTAATAAGTGCAACTATAATCTCTAGTGGAAGGTTTTGATAGATCGGCCTTTTGATATATATATATATATTTTATTAAAATCACTCTTCTACTAAATCTTAACTTATTGTTCAAATTAAGTAATGAAAATTTCTTTTTTATCCTCATTAATGCCAAACTGTTTCCATTAGGTGCCATTAGCATGTTACAGAATGAAATGAAAAATATTTCCAACATTCGTTTCGTTCCATTTTTATTATGAAAGTGCGGCCCATGAACTTAACCAATTATTCTATTTTCTTCTCCTTGATGTTTTGTATAAATTTAAACAAATAAAATAAAAATAAGGGTAATTATCAAGTCGAGTAAATTAGTATGTTATATCATATAGATAATAACATAGTGTTATTTAGGGGATGCACTTACCCTACTGGCTCACCGTACTTAATATAAATATAATATAAAAATCATCGTTAATTGTAGCACAGCATTACCAAAATACCAACAGTCGGATGCAGAAAATGAATATAATATAATAAAAACCATTTGAATGTATGAATGATAAAGAAAAGCTAATATTAGTTTTATTGAATTACCTTAGGACCAATGTACATAATATAAAAAAATTATCATATTTAAAAAAAACAGTAAGTGTATACGAATAAACATATAAAGAACTACAACCTTCATTTGCAAGAGTTTTCTGTGAAAATTCATATTATGGGAATTCTGGGGAAAAAGTATAATTAAATTGCTATGTATAATATTGTTAAGAACTAAATGTGTTGTCAAAATTCGGAGTTTAAAAAAAAAAATCGATAAACTGGAATACGATTTTACTGCTCGAACTTTTCTGCTATTTTGTTTATAACGCGACACTAAAAAGTTTCTTTAAACTTGGTATTATACACCACTACACACATATGGGGCGGATTGGCTGCCAAGTGGTGTAAGTCACAAAAATTGAAACATGGATTCACACCACTTATCTATTACTAGACATGCAGTTCTGTGGCGTGGGTCCTAGTTCAATAGTCCGCTAACAGATAGGACTGAATGTAATCACACTGAACGAAACTGCTAAGCGCCTTGGCGATCCAGGGGTGTTAAGTCCAATTTTCAATTTCTGTGACTTACACCACTTGGCAGCCAACCCGCCCATATAGAAGTCCTATCACTATTTAGAACCAACCACCACAACATCCTATCACTATTCTTTGAAACGTTTTCGATAACATTGATTCTATAAAAGTTCCTGATGGGAGCTGGGACATCATGCTTCATTCAAAGTGTCGTTATATTATTGTTTAGATACTCTTCCTATCAGCACTCAAATACGGAAAAATTTAGTAAAAATATTAACAAAATTTGTCAGTTATAATTTATCTGAATTGTTAACAGGAATGTGAGTGTTTTATATCAGATTTCTTTTCATAAATGTCAAACCTGTGGGGCTAAAAACGAGGTGTAAATTCATATACTTTCTTCTTTTATTAACAAAATTTTCTTTACACTAGAGAGTTTTTTTTTTTTTTTTTAGTTTTTAAACTTTAAAATTACTATAAGTATTGGAATTGGGACAAATACTAATGTCATCGCTTCCAATAAATCAATTTTCTCGGGGAATAAAAGTTCTATGTATAAATTTATATATAAATAAAGGTTTAAAGTTAACCTTGCTGTGACGTTAAGTTGAAGTTAAGACCTCTAAAATGTCATTTCAATGTAATATAGTTCGATTTCATCACCTATACCCGCCTACAGCGGTTAGTTAAAATTCTAAACCAGGAGAATTGAACTCGGCAGAATACATTCAGTGAATATCATATGAATAATTTTCACACCAGTTTTTCCTTAATCAGGGAATCACAAAACATATTTCCGACAAGAAAATTAAAATTATAAAATCTGTTACGATGGCGTTATTTCTCATCCAACATTATTATGATGAAGTAAGTATATAAGCCTATAGGTAAAATTATATACAAAATAAATTTAGACTAAACATTATATATGTTAAATCATATAGAAGATTATGGAAGTTTAAGAAAATGAGGTTGAATTAGTTTGTGATTAACATAAAGTTTGGTTATAGTTTGTGAAAATAGAAAAATTAATTGAAATATCCTTAATAGAGGCAATTTTCTACACAACTTGGCCGGATATTTTAGTAATAATACAAAATTCTATAACATTAGAATTGTAATAATACAACTGTACGTGTATATATAAATATATGTACATAAGTCCTTCAGATTGAAAAGAAAGAAAAGTAATAAAAATTACATCATTATCCTTAATTAATTAAAAACTCAATGCAAGCTTTAAAACAAATATTACTACTCCAAATTCCAAGCAAATTTACTCATTTTTTTTTTTTTTTGTTAAAATGCAAAGCAAAAAAAAAAAAAAAAAGGAAAGGAAAATAAGGAGTAAAAAAAAATAATTAATATATATTAATAAAATGAAAAATTCTCTCTAGTAACTGCAATTTAAAACACAAAAACACAATGGGGAGCATAGACGATATCTCCAATGAGATATTTTAAATAACTAACGATAATAAAATGGCCAAACTGCATTATGTATATAATGTTTTTTAACAGTTATTGAATTTGGTTATTATCTTGTACAAATTATTTGTAGACAAACTTATATTATATATTTTTTACTGTTTCTTTTTTTTTTTTATGAAATGACATCCTTTAGCTCCCCTAGCACCTCTTTAATAAAGCAACTTTTGATTCATTTTAATGCATCTTGCAAATTTAGTTAACTTATCTATTAATATAACTTGTTTTATGCCTAATTTTTGCAAGTTACAAATTATATTAATATTGATTTGTTTTTTGTTTTTTTTGTTTTTTTAAATATAAACTAATTAAACTCAATTATATATATTGATATTTAAAACTACTTTGACAAAAAAAAAAAAATATATATTTATTAAATTAAATGGAATGTAGTTATTAGTCTCGAGTATGTACCACCTTCCTAACAAATATTTAAACACAATAAAATAATTACCTTTAGTTTTTTTCCCAGAAGATAGGGTCATCCTTTTTTCATCATTATCTCTATCGTCAGATCTCTTTCTTTTTACTGGTGATTTATCTTTCTTAGATTTTGAACTAAAAAATAAAAATATCATTGTTGTTGTTATTATTATTATTTTACTGTGAGAAGGGGCCGTCCAAACCCCCAATAAGACTAATATCACTAATATGTGCTGCAATTGAATGAAATTCAACCTAAGTCGACAATAATCCAACTTACTTAAAAGTAATCAACTAAAAATTACCGATATGGAACCAAATTATACATAATTGTATTTCATCTCGTTAAAAATTGCTAATTAAGGAAGAAGAAACTTTCATATTAATATAAGAAATCTAGACAAGATTAATTATTGTAACTCACCTTTCCTTATCATGACTTTTAACAACTTTTTCTGTTTTTGATTTCTCCTGTGATTTCTCTTTAGATTTACTAGTCTGAACATTTTGTACTAATGACTTTCCTTTTTCTTCTGGAGTTTTTTCCTTCTTCTCAATTTTATCCTTGGACCTTGGCGTTATCTGAGAAGAAGATGTCACAGTTTTATCTGTGCTCTTTTCAGTAGACTTGGCTAAACTGGAGGATGAACTATTTTGTTTAGTTTCTATGGAAGAGGACTTAATCTGTTGAGAGAAATAAATTGATTTTACAAAATGAATATATTATATTATTTAAATAGAATTAATAGTATTTAGCTCAAATATTTTATCAGTTTAAAAAAAATTTTATCTTTTAAGCACAGAGTCAGTTTTTCTACTTTATGGGTTTTTCTCGAAGGTTTCGGCTTTTAAATTAATGAATGAAATCCTTCATAGCCGCCAAATATATGGACTTACAAGCACTATGAAATTGATATGACAATTTATGTATTTAATGTAATATATAGCATTTCCAAATATAATTATCTTTCTTGAGGATGCTGTTGAAAAAAGATTACTGACATACAGGTGCTGACACAATAAAGAATACTTATTTTAAAATTGGGATTGATTATAACATTCTCCCCGTATGACCTCTTTAAAAAAAAATATTGAACGGTGTACTGTTTATACATTGGAACTTCAATTACAATCTGTACATATGTATATTAAATTTGTAAATAATAAATCTAAAAAAAAAAAAATCTGGTGTGAAACACTCACACGACTTTCTCTAACTGCGAAATGGTAAATTTTCTTCACACTTACAATACTTATTAGTGTTTAAAACCGTCCGCATTTTTATGGAGAAAATCACAAAGAAAGTGAAAAACCTATTCAGTAAAGTAACACTTCTGGTCATCCGATTTTCTTCAAACTTGGAATTTCGACAACATATTTAATTCTAATATTATTTAGACGATAGAATTGTGTAATAAACTGAAATAACAAATTAGAAACGTCCTACAATTAATTTTTGGTTTCTCAACATACTGTTTTTTTTACAAGATTGGGTTGTTAGCCCCACGCTCAACCTCCACTCCCCAAAAAACTTAGGGGCGGGTAACCCTAAGGTGTGTACTGTTAATGCCCTTATGTATTGTGTGAATGGTGTTGAGTATTGTGTAGTGTTTGGTGTACTGTTCTGGTGTTTGCGCGAAGGAAGAAGAAAGGTGAGGAGGCCGACAAGAAGGTGGCTGGATGATGTCGAAGATGATCTCAGTAAGTTAGGAGTAAGAAGATGGAGAACGCAGGCACTGGAAAGGGAAACTTGGGGAAGGGTATTTTGGAGGCCAAAGCCCTGCATGGGCTGTAGTGCAAAAAAAAAAAAATAGAGGAAACCATAACCCCATCCTTCCTCCAAAAATGCCCTTAAATGAATTTTCCCGGAGAAATGTTTCAAATAAAAATTGTAGCTCTTTGTTGGAGCCGTTTTTGAGAAAATCACAAAAAACTAAAAAAAAAAACATTCAGTAAAATGGCACTTCCGGTAGATGGATTTTGCCCGAAATTTTCGTGTCTGATGCGCGGTGGTAGTACCTATACGAAATACCATGTTTGAGCTTCCTGCAACTTTCCGTTTTTAAGATATTCTTTCACACAGACACACACACTCACAGACCTTTTCTAAAAACCAACTTTTTTTGGAGTCAAGGAACGTGTATTTCCGGTGAAAACTCAATTTAGAAAATCTGGCACGATCGCAATACTTCCTCTAACAGTAGTTAGAGGAAGTAAAAAGGAACAATTAGTGAAACAAATAAAACAAATCCCTTTAATTTCCCCTAATGTTTCTTTCTGAAACTTACAACATATTTAGATACCTCTTAAACACTATTTAAAAATGTTAACAATTTTTCACGTAACGACCTCTTTTCAAGAAAAATTGTTTTTCTTTTTTTGAATTTAGTGTTTATCACAGAGTTTATTTTGTTATTAGATAAAAAATTATTTACACTTTACACTTTTTTTTGTAAAATTTTTAAGATATTAAGAATAAATGTAAAATTTATGTAAGGAACTTTTTTAAAACTAAGCCCATTAAAAGTGTTTTTCGGTCAATTTAGCGTGTATTTCTCCAAGGAAGGCCAGTGAACATTTCTACTGTTCCAATAAATCCATCAACGAAGTTTTACCCCTGGACACTTATCTCAGGACCATTTCTGGGACAAATTTACATATATAATAGAATATCCATACTATAATCCGGAGAACCATCAATTTTGTACCTTTTAGATATACTATAGCTAGAAGTGCTTAAGTAAAACAAAAATACTTTTAAGAAGGAAGCTTAATGCACCAGCCCACCCCCAACTCTTAAACCTATTAAACCAATAGTCTTGGAACGAGTTTCAAATAAAAATGACAGATCTTTATTTGTGTAGTAAGTAAACAAAGTTTAATGAAAATAGAAACTGTTTTTCGTAAATGTAACAACAAAACAAAAAAAAAAAAGAAAGAATCTTGTGGGATCCTTTGATTATACAAAATTTGAATATCGCTATTTATTGTTTGTTTTTGAGTTATCCTCATACCTTCACCTCCATAGACGGTTGCTAAAACATTATTTTTCACCCAGAAGGTCCCAAAATATATACTTCCGTCGAAAAACACCATCGCAATACTCCCAGCGGTTAAGAGAAAATATAAAATTACTAATTGCAATTTCATTTGAAGAGGTAAGGTGAAAGAAGGGAAGATAATTAGGTTAATAAAAAATCAAATTTTAAAAATGATTTAGTGCCAACAGCTATGGCATCTTTCCTCATCTATATATTATCAAGAGGGGGGAACGTTTAAGTATATTTGGAAAAGATTATATAAATTTGAAAATGCTATAATTCATAAAAAAAAAAAAATTCTGGTGTGAAACACTCACACAACTTTCTCTTACTCCAGTTTTCAAAATTAAATTAATACATTTTATAGTTAGTGTACCACATTTAATGAAATTCGTCGGTGTTTTGATGGCGAAAACTGAAAAAACTAGTAAAAGCGCTCATCAGTAAAAGCGCACATCTAGTTTACTAATTTTCTTGAAACTCGGAATTTTGGCCACCTGTATATTTCTAATTAATTTTGTTTCTACTATGATCTTGTTAATCAACTATGATAGCACTTTAGAGAAAAACCTCACCCCACCCTTCCGCCAAATGCCCCCTTTAAATTCAGGACATTATCAGGAGAAATGTTTCAAACAAAAGTTGTAGCTCTTTTTATATGTAGTTCACATTCCAAATTTAAAAAAAAATCGTTGGAGCCATTTTGGAGAAAATTCCAGGAAACTGAAAAATGCATTTCAGTAAAAACGCACTTCCGGTCATCTGATTTTTTTTTCAAACTCGGAATTTCAACGACATATTTAATTGTAATTAATATTATTTAGATGACAGAATTGTAAAATAAACTGAAATAGCACTTTAGAGGAAAACCTCACCTCGCCACTCCCCCAAAACTTGCCCTTAAAAGAATTTTTCTGGAGAAATGTTTCAAATAAAAGTTATAGCTCTTGTTATGTGAAGCTGATATGACAAGTTTCAAGCAAATTGTCGGTGCCATTTTTGAGATAATAACAATAAAGTAAAAAAAAGCAACTAGTAAAGTGGTACTTCCGGTTGAGGAATTTTGACAGGTGACCCACTGTCAGATCCATGGTGATACCTAAACGGAATATCAAGTTTCAACTTTCTACGGTTTTTCGTTTTTGAGCATACATAATACATACATACATACATACATACATACACACACACACACACACACACACATACAGACCATATGCTAAAAACCACTTTGTTGGACTCAGGGGACCTCAAAACGGATATTTCCAGTGAAAACTCAATATCGAAAATTTGACAAGATTACAATATTTCCTCTTACTAGGAGTAAGAGAAAGTAAAAAACACATTCAAGACATTTTTCAAATTCTAGGTTTCACTACATTATTTGAATAAATAAATCACCTGTTTATCATTACTTGTTGAAGATGTTTTTGGAATTTTTGTAGGAGGTGCTGCCGTCGAATTGGAGGAACTACTTTTTGTTTTTTGTTCACTAGAATATGATGTCTTTTCTTTAACATTATTCGTCACTGTTCCTATTCAATAATAAAATTAATTATAATACAATAATTTTATTATAATATTTTATTATATAAATCATATTATAATTTTAATGAAAATTTTCAAATGTTAATAAAAATTAAAACAATTAGTAAAAATCTAATGTTATAATACTGACCAGAAGATGGTCTCGAATTTACTGCTGCTCTTTTATTTGTTGAATCAGCTTTGGCTGAACCTCCGCTTCCAGGTTTTGGTGCTGGCAAAAGTGGTGGAAGAAGCTGAATGTAAAAAACAAATGGTATCATTTAATCCAATATAAATTAAAACCTTCATATATGTAAGATTATTTCAGCAAATATTCCAGTAATAGCTTTTTAATGGACAATTTTTTAAATCATTTAACATCGACTGAAGACGGATTCTCTTAATCTATTTAATATTTAATATATAGATTTGGTTATCTTAAACTTTAAACGGAAAGTAATAACAAATAATAATAATAATTGAACAAAAAAACGAAATAGTTTACATACAAGTCCAGGATTTTGTTCTCTATAAATTTTACGGCAAATATGATCCACAAAATCTGGTAATTTTGATATGGGCGTATGATTCAATGAGAAGAAATGTGGCGACTTTTGTGATAATAATTTCAACGCAACCCATGAGAACTGTTTATCAGCAACTTTTCTGTAAAAGAACAAAATGAATTCATTGTTTACAAGAGGGAAAAAATGTTGCTCTAAAATCAATTATAGTTGTTTAATCTTCATTATTAAAAATGTTTTTAGAAATAGAAAGATTATTAAATTCTAACTTGTTTTATAACTTTAGTGTTTTCAGTAGAGTAGGGATAAAGCACACAGATATGTGCGAACCAGAGTGTACACAATCTAGAGGTACCTGCAAAGCTAGTTTATTTCATTAAAATGATCATTACAAACGTGAACTGTATGATTAATGTTCAGACTTAACCTTTCAGAACAGTTCCCCACAAAACAAGGGACTTGGACAAGGGGATAGTCTGGCGTGCTTCTAATTCAACTTGGCCCTAGTGTATCACAGATGAACTCTGACAATAACATCCAAAATCCGAACTGAATTAAAAGAAGAACCCTGATTGCCAACAGTTGCTATTTTGGACTTGCAAATGGTATGAAAAGCTAAGTCCTCTCCAGAATCGACCAAGATTAGAAAGTACAAAACCCTCATCCGCCCAGTCCTTATCTATGCGTCTTAGGGTTGGACAATGTCCAACCCTGTTGAGCTTATCCTCTCCTCCTTAGATTTGAAAGAAGAGTTTTTTGGAAAATGTATGGTGCCATCAATGGTGGGGACACATGGAGACGAAGAACTTATGCAGAATTGAAAATATTTTATAAGGAAATGTATATAGTGAATAGCATCAGACTGAAATGACTATAATGGGCAGGATACACGGCGAGGATAGATCTGGGAGTAATTCTTAGGAAGATGTTAGAAAAGCAAATGTATGTATCAATGAACCCATGGAATTGGCAGTCCCGGTAGATGAGAATAAGAGTGGCTGGTGATGCTAAGACATTATTATGTGTCCCCAACTGGAAGGCAGCAGCAAATAATAGAGATTACTGGAGGCCAGGGTCCGCGCAAGTGGCCTGCAGTGCCAATGAAGTAAGGGAATTACACAATAACTATTTAAATAAAAAAATCTAAAGTTTTAACATATTCAATCTAGCAGTACGCTTACAAGACACAACATCCTCTCTACGTTCTACAAATAAGATTGATTTTGGGACTATTGTCATAGTCAGCAAAAACTACCTATAGGATGGCCCGCTTTTTTCCTATTAACATTTCCAATTTTATTCCTGATTGTTTCAACTTCATTCATTTCAAATATATACATTTCTTTTAAGATTTCGGCAGAAAATGTTACATATTTTCTTGTTACGAGTTCCTCATTAGAACAAAAGATATTCATTATAAGATAGATTTCAGATACAGTACATCATTCTAGTACGCCTTGTATCAGTCATTCAAAAAGAGTTTAGGACATCGTATTGGCTGAAGACTTTTGAAACATGCAATGATGGAATCTGTTTCGTGAAGCACTAAGAATCAATAATGAGATGTGAGACGCAAAAAATATTTTTAAACAGTCCCATTTTTAAGTAGTATATAATAAAGTTATTAATTATTTAGTTTTTGTTAGTAATAGAGTAAATAGCTTCTCTCACGAAAATATTTGCAGCGTCCGCGAAAAGTAAATTGTAAAATAAACTTTAGAATTGTAAAATAAAATTGTAAAATAAATTTCATATTGATCTCTCCTAAATCTGCAAATCTATTGAGGTATCTCCAAATTTTTGAGCCAAGAAGTCATAATCTATAAACGTTTTAAGAGGAAAAGAAGGAGGTGCAATTTCTTATTTTAATGAAACTGGGTTAAGCAATAATAAATTAAGTACAACTAAATCAGTATCAGAGATTTACAATAACATCCACTTCTTAGAATGGTCTTTTTTCTTAATAAGGCCGGTTTATTCTGTCTACATTATCTACGACACAATATAGTTAAACGAAACTCTCAAGATACAAAACAGTTCAGGATAAAAAAAACAAAAAAAAAAAACTCTGATGCAGACAGAGGTACTGTTTATCTGGGGCATAATATTTTATTAAAGTATTAGGAACTATTTCTAATTAATTTACATATGTTATTTAGATTATCAAAGTAAGGCTCTGGGTAACTTCAATACATTTTACAATGCACATATATTTATCGCAAAGCACACTTAGCAATGTGCAATTCACTTCACGTTGGCGTATTTATAAATAATTTGCGTTAAGGAAAAAAAATTGACTTAACTTACTTATTATTAGGATCGATGTATTCTTGCGATTCACTTTGTTGAATAGCCTCTTTCAAAAATACATTTAACTCAGGAACAGTTCTCCTACCTTTACAAAATGCTAAGTAATCATGCTTCATATCTACAACTTCCGGAC
This sequence comes from Triatoma infestans, assembly GCA_011037195.1. Classification (NCBI taxonomy): domain Eukaryota; kingdom Metazoa; phylum Arthropoda; class Insecta; order Hemiptera; family Reduviidae; genus Triatoma; species Triatoma infestans. Next base: position 40,221 of record JAAEAF010006278.1, on the reverse strand, counting down.
CGTCTGCCCTGCAAGAATAATTTGGGTAAAGTAAGATATAAACTTACACAATCTTAGTTTCATTATTATATTATTATTATTATTTATTTTTACCTAGGCATTATAATTTTGTCTGTAGATTTTACCCTACAAAGAATGGTTCCTAAATTTGTCCAATCACAAGTGTTTGTAGTAGGTGGTTTATTTTGAAATGTAGGCTTATCATAATGTGGCATAACTTTCTTTAAAGCTGGACAGCCTTCATTCTTCCAACGACTCCAATGTTCATCTCTCTGCGCAATCAATCACAATGTTTAATTAAAAAAAAAAAAATAATACAATTCACTTATTAAGATTGATGAAAAAAAATATAGTTTTCTTCTAACCTTCAGAAGTTGTAAAATATTTGACAGGAATTGTTCTCCATCTGGAGGAGATTCTCTAATCAATTTATGAACTTTTTCTGTTGAACTTTTTACCCATTCTATTTGATCTGGTTTTAGTTCATTCGATTCCCTTAAAAAATCGATTATATTAACTTCATTCAATATTACAAATGGGCTAGCCAAATATCTCAATTTGCACTGGAAAATACTGTTTTAATGAATTATAATAGTTCTCTGTCATCGTCAGTCCCTTACATAAAAATTAGCCTTAACTGTTGAACAAAATTGGTCTAACATTGTCAAATTTATATCAATGAAAACCATCATTTCTGAGGATCCACTGATCAGGACAACAACAAACAGACAAAAATCTTGAAAGTTGGAATTTTTAATGTTTAAAAATATGTACTACTTACATAATATTATTACTAGTATGTTAGCAATATTAACATTTAGTATAATATAATAAGCAGTGGAACAGCTTAATACAATGGAATTTGAGTCTCTTAAGTTATACTGCTTATAAGAGGAAATATCAAAGATGATAGTTCACAGGAAATACAAGTTTTATGACCCCTGTGTTGAAAAAAGCGTTTTTAGAAATTAGATTAGGTTTTAGTGTAGCTAAAAATAAAAAATCGCAGCACTTGCAAATTTGATATTTCCATTTAGGTGTTGCCAGAGGATCCTACACGAACGTTTCCATCAAGATTGATAGTAAAGTATAAAATCATAACGGATTTTTTTTTTTTTGCGATTTTGTCTAAAATAACTCAATGATTTTGTTTAATCTTGATTTACATAAATTCAACAAATGTAGCCTATAAAAAATCTAATTTTCACTTCTTATCCAGCAAAATATTAAGGAGGATTGAATTTAATGATTTAACCTAAGCATCAGAGATATTTTCTTTGATAGCCTGCTTCTTTTCGTTGGTCATCGACCAGTTACGGGCGATCGACCATCATCAGAATTGTTTGCGAAAACAGTGTGATAACATAGGCTTGCACAGAGCAAATTTAGTTTGCACTCTTGTATATCAATTAGCTGATTTTCTCACTGTTTTGACAAAACATCCCGATGATGGGCGAACGCACGAAACCGGTCGATGACCACGAAAAGAAGCAGGCTATCAAAGAAAATATCTCTGACGCTTTGGTTTCAGCAGCCTATAACGAAAAATATCTCTGATGGTGCTTTCCAGCTCTGCGGACCCAACTACAACTGAAATCCTAATTTTGATGAAAACCTGTTAACGGGCTAATTGGGAATGATCGCATTTTTTCAGTTTTACAGTGGTTTCTGGAAAAACGGCTACAATGATTATCGTTAACTTTGATGTACATATTAAGAATATGAAGAACCATCGTCTATTATTAGAACCATTTTACTGAGAAAGTGTATTTTAAAAGGTCCTGGGATCGCTGTGACGTTAGGCTTTCCTCTAGTTTATCTTTAGTTCTTTCATACAGGATATATAAAATATGCTGCAAATTTTAAATTCCAACTTTAAAGAATTTATTAACAATGCAGCAATTAATTTGTCCTTACAAATGGTGCCCCTCTTATGTCTACTGGAGTTATGTTCAGCCTAATTATAAAATCAAAAAATAATCTTGTACTCACTGCTTCGTTTTGATTTGGGCAGTAAGAAATTGAAATAGAATTAAAAATTGTATATAAATAGTTCGCCTGAAGTAACTATCTTCCAGTTGATGCAATAATAATTTTTGATTTGTCAAAAATTTTGTTATAAACTCTTCGTCATCACGAACGTTTAAAGAATTACACCAATCCTGATTGTCCGGAGAGGAAAGCTTGAAGTTTTTAAAAACTGACAAGACTGTATTAGCATTCTGAAACACAAATAAAACTGTAATTTATTTTGCTAAAACAAAAGGATATTTATTTCAAAGTTGTTTCCAATATCATTTAATTAAACGAGTTATTTCTAAATTTTTCGAAATTAGATGTAATCCATTTAGAAAGTTATCATTGATGGAACTGTTTTCACTTAGCTCCGTTACTATTTGATTCCAACTGATATTAATAAAATAAGAATTTAGTTCCAAATAAAAATTATTTATGTTAATTAATATATATTAAAAAAATGTAAATGTAATACTTTTTCACGCACATTAACAAATTCCTTCCATTGTGTTTTACTGTAACACAGATTAGGACTTCTAAAGTATTCCTGAAGAGACCAAAACTTAGTATAAAATGTAGAATCTAGCTTGATGCTAAAAATCAAAGTATTAATTATTAGACCTTTAGATGTAAAAATATTGTTTCCAACATTTGCTGGCAAATTTTGTAAATTAATGATTAAAACAAAAATAAATTGGAATTATTATAAGACGACTAAGTAAAAGAAGTAATAATAAAAACTAAAAGTGATTTTACTATAAAATTCGTCCTGTAATATAAATTTATAGCTTAATATAAGAATTTAAAAAATACTTTAGTAAGAAGTGCATTTATAAACATGGTTTATTATTCAAGAGCCATTGCTTCTGCATAAAATTAGAAATATTTTATTAAATTTGGGCTTTGATAAGCTCAGCCATTGTCGTGCTCATATTTAAGAAAAATTGTTTTAAAAGAAAGTAAACATAACAATGTAAAAACATACTTTGTGTCAACGATTTCCATTGACTCATCACTTTCATCTTTCAGTTCTTCAGTATCATACTTCATAAAACTGTCGATATTAAATTCACTAACAATATTCAAGCCTGCAGCAATGCAAAAATGTATAAGGAAAAAAACAATCAGTGCATGTTACTAGGATACTGTGGGTTTCATAAATAAACTATTGCATACCAGATCGTTCCGAGAATGGAAAAAACATGGCAAGGAAAAGAAGTATTCTTCCAGAGAAATTGTTATGTTGTGTTTTTGACAATCTTCTCAACAAATCTAAATATTAAAAAGTTGATAAATAAATAAACTTAAGCAAAAGGTTCACTCAGTATAACCCTCTAATCCATACATTTTAATTAGAAAATTAAAGTGTAAATATATTAACATTAATTACCATTACACATTCTCAAAATGTTGTTCTTGCAAGCTGAAAAAAACAGTGGTTCTTTCCAAGTTGCCACATGCCTTTCAACGAAATCAAATATTTTTTCACACCTTGCTACAGTAGAAGTATCGAGCAAATCTGACAATAAACATACAGAAAGTGATGGAGATAGTAATTCTCTTCTGCAAAGGGCCATCACTGTATCCAATAAGTAGGGTATCGTATCTTGATCCAAGGAAGAATGGCCGTCTCCATCCATTACCATCATATCTAGCATTTTAGTACGAATTGCTTCTTCCAAAGCTATACGACGCTCACTATCCCTGATAACATAAAACATTTTTGTTTAGTAATTTCCTGTTCCCTCTTAAAATTAAAAACCGCACTGCAAGAATAACATACTTAGCATCTAAAGAGGCCCACTTTGCCCTTATGTTATCTATACTTCCACTTTCCAAAGATTTTGAAAACTCCTCCTAACATTAACAAAAAACAAAAAATTGGAATATTTCTACAATTATTCTTTTGATACATAATTTCAAAGAAACTTCAGATACTTACCGCAAAAACACTCCTCATGGTAATAAATGTTGCAGGTACTTTTTCAGTGTGTGTCATGATCGAATGAGTTTTAAAATTTCCAGTAATTAAATAAAATTGTAAATCAACAACACAAATTATTCACCGGCGTCCCAAACACAACTTTATAACCTATCCAATCCTGGTTTTACACAAATGTAAACTTCCTTCACAAATTGTTTGGTGCTGCACTCTATGAAAGTAGTACGTTTCTCTCTGCATCTGGCACAATAATAAATGAATCTGAATCTTGGTTTGATTCTGAGGGCTTTTCTTATATTATTATTGTTCTGTTTGATTTCTGTTCCATTCAATTTTATTTAGTTAGATAAATTAGAAAATAAAATTATCTTTTAAAACTTATGAAAAAGAAACGGCAAAAGTATAAGAAAAATACAGAAAAAATTAACAACTATTCATAATTTAATAATAAAACTGAATTCATAATCAAACCTAAATATAAAGCTGATTAAGTAAACAATAATAAACCTTTCTAAATACAAAAGCTAATAAATTCATTAAAATGTGCTAGTTGAGGGAAGAAATAGACTGAAATAAGTAAATGCTATATCATCATAATCTTAACATTATTATCAGTGTTCAAATATATATTAAAAAAATTATGTACTTGGTTTCCATTTGTAACAGTATTAATTATGAAATTTGTAAAACTAAATAAATGCAATTACAGGTTTGTTGCTCTCAACATTTTTGTTAACAATGGATAAAACAAAATTGTACAGCTCATCCAGTCATTGCTATTTACATTTCTTTTCCGAGATTCTAATTGTATATTTACAAATTTTATTCTTTCAAATAGTAGATTATGTCTATTCACTGAAATAAAACTTTCTTCTAGATCAAGCTGAGTAGATAGAAGAGGAAGGAAAACGGAAAGGTGATTAAACGAGAAACATATCAGCCAAGAAGTTCACCCATGTAAGTGTTTTAAGACATTAAGTCGAAACAAAAGTCGTAATAGACTTTTCACATTACTATTCTGGAATTATAATAAGCACAATTAGTATTTTCATTTGTTCCTCATGCATTCATTCCTGGTAGGTAATCACATTTTCATTTCAATCTAATATACTTTTAGACTTTTATTCTTATTTCAGACTTTCATCTTTATTTCTTTTATTCTCTATTTATTTATATTTTAGATTTTTAAACTTTTCAGATATTACTAATCAAATCTAGAGATTTAAGAGATTTGCCACGTTGAGAGTTAATATGATACCCTGCAGCTCGCGTACCAGATTTTATATTAAATTTGGTATCAAACGACTTTCTTTTAATGGGATTCTCACTGGTCGCAATAATTCTTTTTAAAGCTATAATAGAAAGTAATAAGTGTAATACGCTAAATGGCATTTTTATTTAATTAGTTTTAAATCTGGGATTTTTGCCGCACCTCCTTTAGTGAGGAGTGAGCAAAATAACTTAAGTGAGTGGTTATATGAAAGTGCATATATTATCTAGGGCTGAATGTGGGAACTATTCTATTCTTAAAAGAAGATGAATTAAGCCGTTTCACACATCATATTCTTTTTATTGGAGATTGTAAATCATCCAAATATCTCCCAAGAGTTGATTAGCTGCTTCCGATTGTGTAAATGATTAGTAACATATAATTTTCTATTACAAAATGACTAAAATAGAAAATATTTAAAACACTATTATCTCCTTAACATCTTAAAATATTTAAAATTAATAAACTAGTTTAAGATTAAATCACTATTGGTGCAGCAAATTTAATTCTACAGCTATATATTCTAATTTTGCATATGTTTACATGATTCAAATGTTTCGTTAGATGTAAGAAAATAATAATATTGACTTGTACTTGATTTTAATAAATACAAACCAGATTTAAAACCAATTTTTTGGGGGGGTTGAAGACAATATAAATAATTTGGTTGTGAAAATTCACAAGAATTCTTTCTTTACTGCAATGTACACAATGTAGTTTTAAAAATTTAAATCGAATTTTTTATTGAATGCGTTGTTATACTGAAAATTTAAATTAATTAGCAACTTTCCCAGACTATTTGTAAAGTTACTTTTCTGAAATATAATGTTTTGAGTAGTTATTCGTTAACAATTCTTCGCTAAAAAAATTTTTTTTTTATAGATATTATAGATACGAGAAAATTGGATCCGCATCACTTCCTCTTATTGTTATAAGAGTAAGAAAAGCTTTCAATTATATATTAAAATTCAGGAAGTTTGTGGTTTTAATAGATAATTTGAAACTTATTTTTTATAAACAGGAATTCAGGCAGAGGTCGCTTAGCGTTAGAGGTCAGCGGCCAAAGGATAAGAGGCAAAGCCAATAGTTGAAGTTATGTAAAACACTGTCTACAAGTTCTTGAGGAAAAAAGACTGTAGGTATGTTAATATTACTTCCTTAGAAATAGTGGTACCATTGTACAATGTGTCATATTAATTTAAGTCCGTTGTTTAAAGGCAAGAGTCCTCTTACTAATGTTATGTAATATGTAATGAATAAAACTAGGCACTTGATTTAAGAAAACCATTATACAAAACAAATAAAAAAATTACACGCCGGAAGCCGGCACCTGTCGACAGTTGGCAAGTCATAGACGGTAGACAAACTGTTCCTATGATTACATAAAACGAATAATGCATATTAAATTAATTTAAGAAACCTAATAAAAATAACATATAAATTCTTAAGTTTGGGAGTTTTTAAGTTCTTAAGTTTTAAGTTTTTGACAGCAAGCAGTATTTTTTTTTTTGATTACTTATTAAATGTTCAAGGATTTTTTATTTATAAATTTAATACCAGTTATGACTTATGATACTTCTTAAAAAGAAATAGTTGAAGCACACACAGTATTATTGAGATTCAAATTTTGTTTTAATTGTATTGCTATACTATCTTTTTTGGATTAAGTCTACAATTACTAAGTTTTTGATTCAAAGAGAGTTTTAGCTGTATTGCAATACTGTACATATAAAATTCAATACTGAATTTTCATTTCCTTTTGAAATTTAAAAGAAGGAAATTCCGACATACTTTTCAGAAATGCAAGTATTACTGTTAAGATGTCATTAGGAACCCTTCTTAAATATGTGGCCAATCGGAAAAATACAATACAAAAAATTCGTTTAATCGAGTTTATTGAGAAACATAAAAGAAAAATTAAAGCGTTTTTCTTGATATAATATTTCTATATATAATTAATAAGAGCTTTCTAAAAAACAAACTCTGAACCCATATGTTAATTTTCTGTATTTGGAAGTTAAACTTTTTTCGAAATGACAATTATAAAAACATTTTTCATATTAATCTATTTTTACTTTCACTCACTGCTGATAAGAAAAACCATTGTGATAGTACCAAATTTTCCATATCGAGTTTTCATCAGACATATGTTCCTGGTGCCAGTGGACAAATGGTGGGAGAAGTTGGGACCCTCTGCCGCAAGTGTGCAGGGAGACGGAAACTCCAGCTCATGTGCTGGTAAAATGCCCATCTAACTCCCTCCTTATCACTCGACGCCACCATAAGGTCAAGCACGAGTTAATTCGGCTCCTGAAGGAAAAAGGATATACGTGCTTTGAGGAAGTTTATTGCATCGACTCAGCGGGATCGACGAGGTATGCCGATATAGTCGCCCTTCATGACCGCGACAGATCGGCTCTAGTCCTCGACCCGACCGTGAGATTCGAGAGCAATGACCCGGACCAGGCGGAGAAGGTGGACTTGGAAAAAAAAGGTATATATGAGAGTTGTGTCCCCTTCTTGAAAGAGAGGTTCCATGACTTCGGTGACCGAGAGTTTCGGGTTCGGTGCCCGAGGTGTCATCCCTAAGCTGACTTTCAGCTTCCTTCAGGAGCTAGGGATTGATCTGAGGGAGTTGGAGGCCTTGGCGGAGTCTATCATTGTGGACTCGATTGGCATTATCCACCACCACATCTACGGGACATGAGTTTGATTGTTCTGCCCGCTTATTTGTTGGTATTGTATGATTATGATATGTTATTATTCTGATTTGGATGTTTCTGTTGCTAGTTTGGTTTATTTTATTTTATTTTATTTTGTTGACATATTGTATTAGTGTTAGGAACGATTTTCTTTTTTTTGCCTGACGAATTGAGGATCTCTCAATAGTGTAGTATTGGTTTTGACTTCTTTTTTTTCCACTTTATCTATATATCTTGATTGACTGATTGGTACGCTGTGTGTCTAGCAACCCGATCTATTTGGGCAGCACCCTTTGTATTGCAAATATTTGTATTGCATAGAAAATATTTGTTACTGTGCGTGTATGTCTAATGTGACGGTGGTTACCAAAATACGTCAACCATACTACAGTATAGATTTATCAATTTTTTTTGCTATTTTCTCCAACGAATTTCTTTAAAATTTGTATACATACATCTCAAAGTCAACACAGAGAATCTGTTATTTAATTTGTATTGACCTTTAAATGCTAATGTAGGTCTATGACTTTTCATTTTTTCCTAGAAAAATTCATTTAAGTAGGGTTTATGATTTTCTTAAAAGTACTTCCTTACTTACTGTACGGTGCAACAGTCCTCAAAGTAGGACCTGGACCTCCTCAATAAGTTTTCCCCATTCGTTTCGGTATGCGGCCTTGAGGCGCCATCTTCTCACTCCAACCCTATGGAGGTCTTTCCTCCACGTCATCCAACCATCTAAATCGAGGGCGCCCTCGAATTCTTGTGCCTCCTGGTTTCCCATTTAATAATATTCGAGGTTAACTTTAAAGTGCTATTTCAGTTAATTGTACGATTCTGTCATTTATATAATATTAATTAGAATTTTAATGTGTTGTCAAAATTCTGGATTTTGAAGAAAATTGGTTGACCGGAATTGTGAACTTATTGAACAGTTTTTTCAGTTTTCTATTTTCTCTCTATAAAGATACTTATTGGGTTTCATCCAACATGTACAAACTATACATATAGAGAGACCTATCACTTTTGTTTGAAAATTCATTTAAGAAAGATTTCGAGAAGAGGTGGTGGTGTTTTGTTTTTCCTCTAAAAATGCCATTTTAGTTTTATACATGATCTATCCCTGAATTCGAAAAAAATGTTTGTAGCGAATGGTATTTGTGTGTGTGTTTGTTTTAACAAAATATCTCAAAACCGAAAAGTCGCAGGAAGCTGAAATTTGGTATTTTCCGTTTAGGCACTAACCATCATATCACACACGATGATTTCTCGCAAAATCCATCAACCGGAAGTGCGACTTTTTCGGACTTTTTTTTTTCACTTTTATTTGAAACATTTTCCTGGGAAACTTGATTTTTGGGAGATTCTCGGGAGGGAACAGTAGCGTTATACTTTCTTCTAAAGTACCACTTCAGTATATTCGCATGGTTTTATCATCTATATAATATTAATACAAATTAGAAGCATTGATAGAATTATAAATTTGAAGAAAACGGTTAATCGATTTTACAGAATAGGTTTTTGAGATTATTTTGGATTTTTCTCGAAATCGACTACGATTTCCATGTAATATAGAGATAACAGACACTAAATATTATTTTACACTAATAATACATTAAAATAAAATGGGGTAAGAGAAAGTTATATGAGTGTTCAAACCTGAGTTTTTTTTTTTTAATTTTCTGCGTTTTTCTCCATAAAGATACCATTGGTTTCATAAAACTTATTATACTTATTTAACTTATTATAAGTGTTGTCTGTAACGAGAGAACACATTGCCTAAATATGTTGACACGCCTTAATTAATTTAAGAAAGTAAATTCAAGGTTTAGCAGGTGACAGTTTTAATATAGGTTAAGTTGTACTTACATTATACTAATACCTTCCAAGATAATCCAATCAGGTAACCATACTAAACTGGTATAATTTGGTTTTTAAGCAAATCCTGATCATGAATCCTTTAGGCATTCCCAAATTTTCACTTCGCTATTCTGCTAAAATTTTCGCCTAGTTCTGGTATCTTTGAATTAATTATCAATGATAATTTTGGTGGATTAATCCTATTTGATTATTGAATAAGAAAAATTAGTACGAAACCTTTAGTGTCACCAACCAGTAAGTGCTAAAGCCACATCTAGATGGCTGTTTCATCCATAAACGCCAATTCAGAATACCTGTATCTCTAATTTTAGATTAGTTTCACCACTAATTATTTTAGATGTAAAATCATAAAGAAATAAATAATACACTTACAATTATAATTAATATGTTGTTTTTTCCTAGTGTTAAATATTATTAAAAATCAACTAACTATTCTGACACTTTATACTGTGAATAAATTTTTAGTTTCGAAATTAATTCGCCTTGGTCTGTTGAGACAAACATTTATTTCACATTATACGCCCAAGCATGTGGAACTGTTTCAAATTTAGAATAAGTCATCCTGCAACTTTACTTCCTAACTAAAAAGGTAACAAAAAAAAAAATATTCTTGTACCTAATATCATTTTTTATATTGTTTTATTTTTAACAATCTTTTTGCTTGTTTTTTTCCATACTACCACTATTATGTTTGGTATATTTAAGGAATTTAAAAAAAACAAACAAAAAACACTTCATAATTGGTTTAGTCCCGTGAGAGAATATCATCTAACTTTTGTTTACTAATTGTTAATTGTTATTACTTTTTGTGTATGAAAAGTGAATGTGTACAGAAAAGTGTTAGTTTGGGAATAATATAGTTTTGTTTGCAATAAAGTTACAACAAAAACAATAGACTAGTCTTGCTTGATGTTGGTTCCTTGAATAAAATGAAACATATATTTTATTAAGTTTAGTAGTGGGAGGCAAGGCAGGTTACAGTGAAACAAAATAAGTTTTAGAAAGTTGAGAAAGTAACATCTTCAGTTGCATTTGCATACTGACAAATAAATAAGTAATATATATATATAAAATAATAATAATAGATAAAACACGATTTATTTTGACTTCATAAAAATTAATGCCACTATTTTTATTTTAAATATTTAAAAGTTCTATAAATTTTTAAGCAAGTCAAGTCTTTCTTGAGTTTGAAAGGGAAATTTATAAAAAGAGAGAGTGCTGGAAGTCACGTTTTATAACATACTTAGCAGTGAACTTAGAAATGCTTTTTACTTCAATTAATTGTAATTTTATTACTGTCGAAAGTTACATTGCCAATAAGTTTTTTGTTTTTTTTAAAATTTAGAACATTTTTACTTTCTCTTACTGCTTTGATTTAAAATTTGATATTGGGATCATTTCTACGTCTAGAAATTGAGTTTCAACGGAGTGGTCTATTTGATATGAGTGGAAAAACTCAGAAATGAAAAAAAATCAAGAAAACTCAAATTTAATATTACGGTAAAACTTTTAGCGGATTAATCATAAACATTCTGATTCTTAAATTCTTTTAATCACAAGAACGGAATTTTTCATGTCTTCCGCGATTTTCTTGAAAACGGCTCCTAATTTTTTTTTTTTTAAACAAAATTTATTTTATACATTCCTCTTTAACTGGGACAACTTTTCGAAAGATTGATTTTAGGCTGTTTAAGCGTGACGTTAAATAAATTAATCTCTAGATAGAATTTACGGTTCTCTAATTATATAATTATTTAATTAATGTCTCTGCCAATTACTAATTTAGTAACATTTCTTACCTTGAAGAAAATCTGTCGATTAAACCGCTGTAAGAATTGCTATAAGTTGCTATGTCTTATTAGATTTTTTATTCAATTTATTGTTTAAAAATTTTCCTGATGAAGGTATTTCAAATTAAAACAAAATATGTTTTCTTTTTATACAAAAATACATTTATTGCCACCGTGTTTTTCGTTTGCTCGTAAATATACAAATAATATACAGAATATAGAGGGTACTGTACAGTCGTCGTTTATTGTATCGTTTAGTAGGGTCCAGAGCCACCAGGAGGTCCGTAGCTTGTCGATGGTCCAGAAGGTCCAGTTGATCCATGTCCACCACCGTGTCCGCCTCCGAGTCCACCGCCGTGTCCGCCTCCGAGGCCACCGCCGTGTCCGCCTCCGAATCCACCTCCAAGTCCACCACCGTGTCCGCCTCCGAGACCACCACCAAGTCCGCCATCAAGACCACCTCCGATTCCGCCGCCAAGTCCTCCGCCAAGTCCTCCGCCAAGTCCTCCGCCAAGTCCACCGCCAATTCCACCACCAAGTCCTCCGCCGATTCCACCTCCAATGCCACCGCCACCACCACCAACAGCGCTGGTCTCTTTTTGTGTCTTGTATCTGATAAAGTATACTTCTGGTTTGCTTGGTTGTGTTGGTGCAGCTGTTGGTATCGTGATTTGTGGTGCATCTTCCGGCCTCTTGACCAACACGTAAATAAGTGTTTTCTCTTGATCTTGAGCAAGTTGTGGAATAACTGGTGCGGTTGGTGTGGGCGGTGTTGGTGCTTTAATAAAGATAATCTTGTAATGCTTCTGTGGTGGAGCAATAGGTCCAATCGGCCTGGACGGTTGTACAATTTCCGGTTCTGGTGGTGGTACATGAACGTAGATATGTTTCTGTACGGTTGGAGCACCACCTCCAAAACCGCCACCAAATCCACCACCGAATCCGCCGCCGCCGCCACCACCGCCGCCAGCTCCGAAACCACCTCCACTGCTAGTGAATCCACCACCGAATCCACCTCCACCTAATCCACCTCCGAGTCCACCTCCGAGCCCACCGCCAAGGCCACCTCCAAAACCTCCGCCTAGACCACCTCCATGGCCACCTCCGAATCCACCACCACCTCCATGGCCACCGCCTCCTGAAATGAAGCTACCACCACCACCTGATGGTGCTCCATAACTGCTGGATGGTGCTGAATAGGAATATCCTGCGTCAGGCCTGGCGTGTGCCAAGGCAACTACGGCCAACACCTGAGGAAAAAAATTTAAAATCAAATTCCAATATTCCAAAATTATGGCAATTTAACTCATTTAAGTAATCATTGTTTTGGTGGTCATATTCTTATGGTGGTTTTCTGACTGGTTACAGATGTTCAACCATCAGTAGAATTTATTTTAGCCAATCTGTGTCGAACTGTTCAAAGTTTCTGTGACATACTCAAAACAATGATATCAACATTTTTATACTGTCTGATCAAACCATAATCTGGGGCTATTGGATAAACAACTGAACCGACCGAAGAAAGAAAACGAAGCAGTATAAGATGGACGCGATCTCACATAAACAGCCGTATCTTTAAAATTCAATTTATCCAAGAAATTTAAATAAAATATAAATATGAAAATCTGTTTACAACAATTAAAGTGAAACTATAAAATCTAATAGTGAAAATATTGCGAAAGGATGGCCTCTATCTTCTGGAGAAAATAAGTAACAATTTAATTAGCATTAATTCAATAAATAATGATCATATAAAGGAGATTGGTATGCGCGCAGAATTATAATGAACAGTTTCCCTTGAGGAGGGTATTATAGTTAGTTATGTCTTTAGCTATTATAGACGCTAAATATTTAGTTCTGTTTTAATAATATTATCAACGTATTGTGTGGTTCAACGTGCAAAATGTTATTACAAGAATTAAATTAGTTTTTTTTTATTAACTGCACTTTGTTTTGTTTTTCTAAAGAAAAGTTTCAAGATTACTTTTTTCTATGCTCTAAATATTGAGGCATTTCTTTATTTAATACAAGGCTTCTAATTTTATGATTTTAAAAATTGTTAAATAAAATCATGACTAGTAGTTTTAACAATATTGAAAAGAAATGGTAATTAAAAACATTACGATATTACTTGGGAAAATATGAATTTTAATATAAAGATCTGGAATAATCATCAGTTTTTTCCAGAAGAAAAGTAAAAAAAAAAAAAATTAGGTATCAACTAAAAAAATTGAAAAAAAAAATTATCGAGATTTGGGCGTAAACTATTTTTTTTTTTTTTGTATGCACTAGAAGAATCCTTGGTGATTAGATTTTTGTGGCCAAGGGCGCGTGTCGTGCGGTTGCTAAGTCACTGAGACGGCGGAATTTGTTGAATTTAAAATAAATTTTCCAGTCACGGGAAATGACGAACTTGCCGCATTTTTTTTTTTTCAAAGTACAAAAACAATAATCAACACCAGACACTCCGATTTAAAATAGAAAAAAATAATGTTAAAAAAAAAAAATTTAAAAAATAAATGTAATAATAAATCATTTGAAAACACACTTTTTAAACACTTTTGGTTTTTTTTTTGAAAAGACAAACAAAAATCAATTTTAAGTTTTTTAGGGGGCGGGAGTAGTAGAGCTTCAATTTTATAACACTCACCACAAATACCCTCATTCTTCTAAATATCTCCGTTGGTGGTTTGTGTCCCTCACTAGACGGTGTAACTTGTGATGCTCTTACATTTCACTCGTAGAGTTTATATACCTGAGGTGGTAAAGCCCCTCCACTAATACTAATTTAAGGAGTACACTCAGGCTGAAGAGAAAGACGGTAAGAAGCTTGTAACTGGGGAGGCCTCCTTTGTCAGAAATAAAGAGCGGGGAAATGATGTTCACCGTGTGGCGCGTTAAACTTCTTACACAATCTTTACTTCTATATCATCAACTCTCTCAATCATTCTCACTCTCTCTCTGTTACCTCACTTACACTATCGTCCATCATTTAACAATTCACACAGGCGGTAGTGTTTTTAACGTACACTCTCAATACCAGGACATTCATATCGCTAGTTCTATATACCATTTTTTTTTTTTTTCTAAGATTATTTTTCTTGAAGTTAAACTAATATAGAAAAAAAAATCATAATGTTATCACTTTCTCTTACTCCTTAGTAAAAGGAAGTACTGCGATCGTGTCAAATATTCGAAACTGCTCGTTATAACCGGAAAAAACATATTTTATGGTACACTGTGGACGAAAGAATTTTAAAAAAAATATCTCAGAAACGAAAGGAAGGGATTAGCTCAGTGGTAGCGCGCTGGACTAGCGTTGCGAAGGTTCCGTGTTCGAATCCAGCATGCTACCCTTAGATTTTTTCTCTTCCTAGGAAGCTCTACAGCTCATTGTCCCAGTGATGGGAAGTGTTGTCTGCAGCAGGAGAACACTGCTCCGGAGGCCGGTAATGCCCTGAGATGGCACAATAGATCTTTCACATCGCAGTCTAATAATCCGCTATAACAATCTATATCATAAACGGAAAAATTATAGGAAACTTAAATTTGATATTCCGTCTAGGAAACCACCACAACATACGAGAAGAACGTTTTGGAGGGCAAAATCTATCAATCGGAAATGCTGCCACTTTACTGATTTTTTTTTCTGCTTCAGTTTTTCTCGACATTCTTTGCAAACACTCCAACGATTATCTTCAAAATTTCGTATACTGTCTACACACAATGAAAACCTGTCACTTTTAATTTTAAACATTATCTTGGGTAATTTGAATTTTTGGAGTTTCTAGGGGGGAAAAGTAGCGTTTATGCTTTCCCTGCTTTCCTCTAAAGTATCATTTCAGTAAAATTGTATTGTACAGTCACCAGTGAATGGGTCTGATGGGTTACCAGAAAATTGGTCAAACGGAAGTGCACTTTTACCGAGAAGGTTTTCGTTGATATTATTTTAATATAAATGAAAATGAAGACTGACAGACAAAGTTATTTCCATGTTTAAATCTTATGTTTTTAATTTAAAAAAAAAATTATCATGTGATTTATTTACTCTTATTATCATAAGAAGGTTTTTATCGATACAGCATAACATCAATAAACTCTCAAAATATAGTATATTAATGTATAATGTGATTAACGATTTAGGATTCTTAGGGGGACAAATTCCCTGAAATCAAGACTGGTTTAAACATATAGACAATTTAATTATTAAATGGCAGTTTATTAAGAAAAAAAAAAAACAAACAAAAACAAAGGAAGGAAATGAATAATATGTCGGTCAAGATATTTGCTTGTTTAGACCGGATCTAAAATTAATGGAATAGTGTTTTAAACGACAGACAGGTTCTGTGAGGTAATAAAATGTTGTTCCTTAATAATATTTGCCATCTATTAACACATAATTTATAAAGCACAAAGAAAGTAACACAAATATTTGTTCATTATATAGTTGTATATAATTATTATGAAGTTATTTTATTGTTATGAAAGAGTTCTTCAATTTATAAATTATTGATTATAATAATAACATGGTCTAAAATTATTTTTACTAGAATTACGTTTTATTTTATAGGGTTTTAATTTCAGGTTTTAACTGCACTTGATCTATAACAGGACTCGATTTCGATTTTTTAGAAGAGTCGACAGACCTGACCTGAAAGGTATTTTAGTGACCTCCGAGTAAATTAGTTACAACATTTTACTCGGGATCCAAAAAAAGAAATACAATTCTGCAAAAAAATAATGACCTGAAATATCCTTAGAGGTAAAATTCTATTAAAATGTCTGAAAACCCCGTTTCAGGGTTTTTTATTTTTATTTTTTCCTTTTGGCGCATCAACTTCTAGGTTATTAGCGCCCCTCATCTTTTTTTACAACTGATTTTTCCACTAGAGCTGGGATGGCGCTCGCCTTATATGCTCCCGGCATCCAAGTCAACGTCTTTATTTCAAAGGCGGATGAAGCATGAGAGGTAAGGGTTCATTCCTGTACTGTCCTGCATCCCCTCTTGACCCTCGTACTTGCCGACAGGGGGGGGAGTCAGTTAAAAAGGATTTGCGCCATCCTTTTAGGCCACTAGAAACAGAATTAGGAACGTTTAACATCCACCCCTGCTTTTATATATTATAGACATATTTCCGCAACCATATTCATATTTATACATTTATATACGATAAAGCACTAGTATAATAATTGTTAAGAAATATTTTACAATAAATAATAGTTAAAGATTTTCTATCTTTAACTTTTATCACCATCTAAGCCTATACAACGTCATCTATAATTAAAAATTACACATTAATTTTCCATCAAGGTAGGGGCTATTTGCAGCATTGGCAAAGTAATTTATAAATTTTCCTTTGCCCATAAATGTTTTTTTCTAATTCTGATATATATAATAATATACATAAAGGGTAAAGTACTTCAATAAAAATTACATAAGATTCTAAAAATAAATAACTTTTTTAAAAAGCATTCATACAAACGTTCTCGCTAATAAATACACTCGTACTAATAAATACTTTCTCGTTATTCAGGGTTTATTATTATTTTAGATATATTTGAACAACTCAATTTTATCAAAAAGAAAAAAAAAAGAAAAAAGCTCTCTGAGATAAACTTTGTAAAGAAATAAATTTTGTCCCCAATGACATCAAAAGTATGGATATAATCTCAGATTTTATGCGATTTAAACGTTGAAGAATCCATATTTTCTACTAATGTAATTGAAAAACTCTAATTAGGATCGTTTTAAATATATTTGCATTAAATATATTTACATTACTTTCTCTAAAGCAATTGATACAATATACGAGGGTCATTCAATGAGTAACGAGACAAATCGCTATAGCTCAAAAACGATTTATTTAATCAATACAAAACTTTGGCTACTTTAGTCCCCAGCAACATTTATACACTTGTCCCATCGTTCTTCTAATTTGTATATGCCCCTGGCATAAAATTCTTTGGCTTAATCTCGAAGCCACTTTTGCACCTGATTTTTAACTTCTTCATTGGATTGAAAATATTTCCCACGTAGAGCCTCTTTAAAGGGTCCAAACAAATGGAAGTCTGATGAGGCGAGGTGGGGATATAGGGGGGAACTGGAAGGATCTCTCACCACAGTTTTTGAAGTGTTTCTTGAGTTTGTTGCCGTGTGTGCGCGCGTTGTCATGAAGCAAAATCACGCCTTTAGTCAAGGATCCACACACAACGTTTCGTTCGAATGGCACGCCTTACTTTGTTTATGAGCATATCATTGCAATACTGGCTGTTGATAGTTCGTTGATCTTCGAATTATTCACAATAAATAGGCCCCTGCGAATCCCAGAATACTGTAAGTAAGCATGACTTTATCTGCAGACGGCTGGGTCTTGAATTTCTTAAAAGTGCGAGAACCCATATGCTTCCACTCAAGGCTTTGACGCTTAGACTCCGGCTCAAAATGGTGTATCCATGTTTCATCATGTTACAATTCTACAATAGGAAAGGGAAGTGGTTAGCGTACTGGACTCCCACGCGGAGAACCCAGGTTAGAGTGAAGCTGTGCTATCCTTAGATTTTTTCTTCCTAGAAGCCCCTACAGCCCACTGTCCGGTGATGGGCACTGTTGTCTGTAAGAGAGAACACTGTCCGAAGGCCGGCAGTGCACTGTGAAGGCTCCGGGCGCGATGACCATAGATGTTGACGCGCCTTAAATTTAAAAAAAAAATAAAAAAAAACAGTAGTAAGAGAAAGTCGCGCTTGTCTGGCGGTGACCGGTGTGATACGGACCACACCAACATCTGCAATAGAGACTTTATTGGGAATCCCACCGCTCTTTGTAGAGGTGAAAACTGTGGCAATTCCTGCCTGTTATAGAATTCAATAGGCAGGTTTTTGGCAGGGTAAGCGATACGGTCATTCAACCATTCATCGCGAGATGCTTTTGAAGGTTCCAGTTACCGGTATTCCTTCTGATAGAATGTTGAAGACTTTAGTTTTCAAACATTCTTACAATGTCAGGTTACCTTCTAGGGAAGATTGGTCAAGATTGGGTCCGTCTGGTGTGGTACCTGATAATTATCTCCGGTGTTTCATGGACGGTCCCAGAATGGATGGTAGGTCTGGAGCTGCGGTCTATTTTGAGACCGGAGATCATTTGGCAGTATCTCTTGGTGAATGGACCACGGTCTTCCAGATGAGGTTTATGCTAATCTTTGTTGTATCTTGGATGAGAGGGTACGTAACACTAGCTTAAAAGGTGTTTGTATCTGCTCGGACAGCCAAGCTGCGTTGAAGGCGCTCAGTTCATGTGTCTTCACTTCCAGGTTAGTGTTAGAATGTTCTAAAAGACTGAAAGAGCTTTCTTCTTTGAAGGATGTGCTTCTAGTCTGGGTACCGGGTCACATGGGAATTTTCGGGAATGAGGAGGTGGATAGGTTTGCCAAATTAGGCGCCTCTCTCCCTTTCATTGGTCCCGAGCCTGCTGTTGGTGTGTCTTCTGGCACATGTCTCAGGCTACCAATCATGGACAGCTTCACAGCATTCATCCTTAAATTACATCAAAGGCTTTAAATTAAAAAAAAAAAAAAATCAACTGAAAAAAAGTTCAACATCGTTCATTCAACTGTTGACTGATTTGAAACCTGGTTTCTTTGTGAGCGCCCGTAAGTTGTTCTGAATAATGTTATGGACAGTTCTAACACTCGCGTGTGCACTTTCAGCTGTCAGTTCAACCACGAAAAAATTTGGTGTGAACAATCCACACGACTTAAAAAATTCTTTAAATCTGCAATGTTTTACAAACGTTAGTTGGACTAGCCATAAAAAAGAAGGTGAAAGGGGTTAGACATTATATACCTGGCCGGTCAACTATGCATCGGGGCGCGGGTGCAAAAACATTTTCGGGGCCACTTAAAAAAACCCAAAAATCTGATGTGAAGACGTTCTCTTAGTCCAATTTATATAGTTACATAGTCTCTAGTTTATCGAACACAAGTATATATAACTCTTCTTATTATTATAATTTATTTATTTAATTGCACTAATAATTAGTTCGATTCCTCTTTTCTTTTTTTTTATGTTGTCGCGAGAAACTAGATTCTGATTGCGTTAGCTCATGCGTAGATTCCCATATTTAACACTTGGTGGACTGCGTCACCTACACTAAATTAAAGACAATACAATGAATAGAAATTCCAGGTCTAAGAAACGTTTTTTAACTGAATGAGATATCAAGAAAAAACGCAGAAATTTCATGGTATTATTGAAAAAGAAGATAACTATGTAGAACTGCAATATGCAATTGAGTCTGCCATTTTGTATTTGGCCGCTTATACTAATGGAATAAAATAATATTGATGTTAAACACAATTTTCACAAAGTCCACATAATTAGTTTAAACAAAATCTTTGGAGCCGTTTTAGAGAAAATAGCAGAAAACTCCAAAATACTTTTCAGTAAAAACGCCCTTCCGGTCATCCGATTTTCTTCAAACTCGGAATTTCAAAAACACATTTAATTCTAATTATTATTATTTAGATAATAGAATTGTGTAATAAACTGAAATAGCACTTTAGAGGAAACCGTAACCCTACTCCTCCAGCATAAATATCCTTAAGTCAATTTTCCCGAAGAAATGTTTCAAATAAAAGTTGCAGCTGTTTGTATGAGTAGTTGATATACCAAGTTTAAAGAAAATCGTAGGCGCTATTTTTGAGGAAATCGCAAGAAAGTGAAGAAAAAAAAAAAACATTCAGTAAAGAGGTACTCCTGATTGAGGAATTTTGACAAATAATTTATTGTCGGATCCCTTGGTGATATCTAAACGGAATATCAATCTTGAACTTTTTGCGATTTTTCGTTTTTGAGTCATGGTGTTCACATACATACAACACCACTTTTTTGGACTCAGGGGACCTCAATATGTGTATTTCTATAATACAACATTTATATAATATAAATGATACTTTATATAATATAAATGATGATTTATATAATATAATATGATACTTTATTTCAATGATGTATTCTACAGTTTTAATAGTACTGTTGGTGTAGTGGTTATGAGCATGGACTTGTAACTGGGAGGTCCTCGGTTCGAATCTTGTATGTAACTGTTAAATTTTATATTCGTTTAAAAAAATATTAGGAGTAAAGTAAGTGTTTCCGCCCCCGTCCACGGCACCTAATCCGGTAGTTTGACGTTAACCGCCCAAAAAAATAGGCATTACGTTATACGCAAACATCAAGACAAGTTTTTAAGTAGACTGTTCGCTTAGTGTGATTCCCGTGTAGCGCTAAAATTATTTTTTAGCTCTAATGTGAACAGAAGCATCCTATGAAGCATAGATAATTTCATTAAAGCGAATAAAAAAAAAAAATAGGATAATTAGATTTAGTCTCAAATCAGGTAGCTTTAAGAATTAATGGTTTTAAATACAACATAATGCAGATACTGTTTTACACACTACCTACATACACTCTTAAGATAGTGAATAATAAATCTTCAATATCGCACAAAAAGTAAATTAATGGTTTTTTGTACAGATATATACATCAGTTGGGGATTAGGTGTCGAGGCGAAGATGATTAGTGCTTAATTTATAATGACTAAGTAAAGTAGTAAAGTTATGCCTTTTAATTTTAAGCCAGAGTTAACATAACCAATCTACCGTACCAAATCCTGATTTGGTAGAATACAAGTGGGGAAGCACGTAGTTTCACTATTAATATTTATATCTTCTACTTATTATTACTTATTTAAAGCACATCACTCAAAAGTGATTTTCTTTAAACTTGACAAGCTTTCTCTATCCAGAAAGCTGGACTGACGATTAATTAAGGGTGACACATTTGAAGTTATTGGGAAACCAATATACTGGACATGAATATATCTCATAAAAAATTAGGAATAGCGTCTTGATAAAAAAAAGAGTACAATTCTGACGTGACACACACCTCTTTCTCCTACAGCTACAATTAATACAATTCAATTGAAAACATTTCTTCAAAATTACAATGTTTAGGAACGTTTACATGGGTTGGCCATAAAAACAGACGGTTAGGATTATACCTGAGTGGAAATATGGGCGCCCTCTACCTCAAAATCAAGTAACGTCAGTTTAAATTTAAACGTAATTAAGAGCCCCCTTCCCCCACAAAAACCCTCAAATTTTTTTTTTTAATGTTTCAAATAAAAGTGATACTTTTTATCTGTAAGCATTCCAGGTTTAAATAAAATCGTTATAACCATTTCCGAGAGATCTCCAGAAACTCAAAAGTCAGTTCAGTAAAGTCGTACGAGGCATGTCCAGTAAGTAAGTGTACTGAATTTTTGTAGGTTACAAAAATTTTTATTTGAACAAAAAAATTACCTGGTTACATTAGTACATATGTAAGCTATTTTTCGACATAGTCACCATTCCTCTCAATGCAGGTGGTGAACCGGGGTATTAATTTTTTGATGCCTTCCTCGAAGTAGTTTCCCGCCAACCCCTTCGTCCACTTCTCCACCTCCCCCTTCACCTCCTCGTCGGTTGAAAACCTTTTTCCACCCATGTGCAGCTTCAGGGAGGTAAAGAGATAGTAATCTGAAGGTGCTAGGTCAGGGGAATGCGCGGGATGGTTCAGGACATCCCATTTAAACGAGGCAAGCAGTTCCTTCGTGGCGTTGGCCGTGTGTGGTCTGGCATTGTCGTGCAGCAGGCAGACTCCCTTTGTCAGCATGCCTCTCCTTTTGTTCTGAATCGCCCTCCGCAATTTTTTTAGGGTCTCACAGTATCTTGCAGAGTTGATGGCCTCCCCTTGAGGCATATATTCAATTAAAATTATGCCTTGACAGTCCCAAAACACGGATGCCATGATTTTCTTGGCTGAAATTGTGGTTTTGAACTTTTTGGCGGAGGGTGAAGAGGTTTGACGCCACTGTTGAGACTGCCTTTTGGTTTCAGGTGTGTAGTGTGCAACCCAAGTTTCATCTCCAGTAATGATGGAGCGGAGAAATTCATCTCCATGGAGTTTGTAGCGTCTCAAAAACTCTTGCCCGACCTTGAATATTCACACTTGGATTGACATTTTTCACGAAACGTATTGTCGCGTCGACAGTTCTCAACGCACTGACCTCGAACCGGTCTCGTTGCGGAGGGGAGGAATCAGGCTACACGACAGTGTAGCCAACATGTCGAAAACAAAATCCCTTCAGCCGTGAGAGCCTCAGTACACTTACTTACTGGACATGCCTCGTACTTCCGGTTAACCGATTTTTTCAAATTTAAAATTCTATCAATGCTTTTAATGCATATTAAAATTATATAGGCTGTAAAACCATACTGTACTGAAGTGGTCTTTTTTTGAGGAAAGCCTAGCGCAACTGTACCTCTAGAACCTCCCAAAAAATCATTTGTTTAGGGGAAATATTTCAAATAAAAGTGATCGAATTTTTAAATTTACGCGTTTCTGGTGGTAGTATTATGTGTATTCATGGTTTAAAGGATATCCGTTTTCGAGAAAATCGCGAAAAACTGAAAAAAAAACTCAGTAAAGTTGGTAGATTTGGCTCGAAACCCTAAGTGTCAGATGGGGTAGAATACCTTAAATACTCGTAGAATACCAAATTTGTGTTTCCTAAACATTTTTTGGTTTTTGAGTTATTTACAAATAAATACACATATATACCTGTCCCATCTTCCATTTATTTAGCTACTCTTCTCTCTGTAGTCATATCATTGTTACTTTCTCTTACTCCTAGATATTGAAGGAATTTTCGAGATTGTGTTTTCTTTCAATGGAAATACATGTTTTGAGCACCCCTGACCTGAATACGAAAATTCTTTTTAGCGAATGGTCTCTGTTTATATCGCCATGCCATTACAAAACTGCGATATGTGCAATTTTACTAGATCACGATATAAAGCAAATATTAAAATTTGGCTTTAGATAGACGTTAGATATACTTGTCCTTCCTTCACCGACAGTATGTAGCTAAAAATTTCAGTACAAAACTACGACTTATGAAGAAGTTTTAGTTTTACATTTAAATTCCTGAAACATTGCATAGCGAAGGATCTAGTGCAAAACTATGACATGTGAATATAACTTAGGCTAGTACCCACTCACTGCTATCAGGTTATCTTCCAAGGAAGATAGGTTAAGATTGGGTCCGCCTGGTGTGATACATGTTACACGGACGGTTCCAGAATGGATGGTAGATCAGGGGCTGCCGTCTATTTTGAGACGGGAGACCATTTGGCGGTGCCTCTTGATGAATGGACCACTGTTTTCCAGGCTGAGATATACGCTATTCTTAGTTGTATCTTGGATGAGAGGGTACATAACACTAACGTAAAGGGTGTTTGTATTTGCTTGGACAGCCCAGCTGCGCTTAAGGCTCTGAGTTCATGTGTCTTCACTTCCAGATTAGTGTTAGAATGTTCTAAAAGATTGAAACAGCTTTCTTCTCTGAAAGAGGTGCTTCTAGTCTGGGTATCAGGTCATACGGGAATTTTTTGAATGAGGAGGTGGATAGGTTGGATTACTATCTGCGCCGCCGAAATAAGAAGACGGGCAGTGTATAACTCCAGAGTCGTCATTTATTCGGATAGCCAGGCTGCCCTGCGGGCAATTGACTAGTGGGAGATCAGCTCAAGGCTGGTGTGGGACTGCCTAGGTGCACTCAGGGAAATTAGTAGCCATAATAAGGTCTTCCTGGTTTGGGTACCTGGGCACTCGGGTTACAGAGGCAATGAGGCGGCGGACCGCCTGGCCCGGAGGGTTCAATGAGAGCACTTATCGGGCCGGAGCCGTTCTGTGGCGTCTCAAGATGCCTCAGGAGTGCATCCATTAAGACATGGATGCAGGACCGATCAAGGGAATGGTGGGTCAAAACTTCAGGCCAGAGGCAGGCGAAAAAGTTTATCCATAGCCACTCGCCCAAGCTAACTGCAGCCATATGCCGATAGCCATAAGGATAGCAGTTGGCGTTCTCACTGGCCATTGTAGATTAAACAAGCACATGCATCGCATGGGCCTGGCAACGGATAGCCTGTGTAGGTTTTGTCAGGAAGAAGAGGAGACGGCACTGCATGTGGTATGTCAGTGCGAGGGGCTGGTTTGGCTAAGGTA
Organism: Triatoma infestans; assembly: GCA_011037195.1. Classification (NCBI taxonomy): domain Eukaryota; kingdom Metazoa; phylum Arthropoda; class Insecta; order Hemiptera; family Reduviidae; genus Triatoma; species Triatoma infestans. The sequence continues at coordinate 15,519 of JAAEAF010006278.1, read as the reverse complement.
CCGCCTCTTTGGTAAAGAGAAGCTGGTGCCAACAAGTCTCAGCCAGGGCCCTCTCTCGGACCTATTAAGTCTTTTAAGGCAAGCAGGACTCGAGAGGGTGCTCTGATGGCAGGTGCTCTGATTGACCACCTGGGAGCCCCCCCCAATTCCACAGTCCGGCTAAGGACAGGATCGGGGGAAGGTCTCCAACTAGGAGGGTGCCACAATAGATCCTTGGGGTGTCGCGGTGGCGTAGGCTGAAGAGCCAATTCCCTCGTTAGAATCTAATCTAGGTTGGCCATACTAGGAGCCTCTCTCCCTTTCATTAGTCCCGAGCCTGCTGTAGGTGTGTCTTTTGGCACATGTCTGTCAGGCTTCCAATCATGGACAACCTCGCAGCACCCATCCTTATGGTGAGCCCAGTGGGTTGTCGACAGTCTAAAATCCTCATTGGGGATGCTGGCTGGGCTTTTAGCGAGAGGGTCATGTGTCTTTCATGGACCTTCCTCAGGCATCTGGTTGGTTTCCTCGCTAGGCACTGTGGTTTAAGGTGTCATGTCTATACAATGGGGCTCATATCTGATCCCTTTTGTAGAGTTTGTGAGACGGAGGAGGAAACACCCATACATCTCATGACGGACTTTTGGGTTGCGAGGAGATTAGCTTCAGGACCTTTGGCCAGAATAGGATATCAGTAGAACAGCTTAGGCTGTCTTTTCAAGGTTATGGTTCGATTTGTTCGGACTGTGGTAAAACTTGGGTGAAATCTGGGCCCGGTAGTTGTTATTCTTTTGGGGCAGTGAAAACAATACCCATTCACTGCCTTCTGATTTACACTATGTTTTCTATGTATATCGTGTCCAGAGTAATGCTTTTCAAAAGATGAGTTTCATTTTCGAACCCCATTAGTAATCTCCTTAAATTCACTTTATTATTTTTTTTCCATATTACATTAACGAACTTTCGACCCTTTTCGTCATCTTCACTGATGCATCTGATAGGTGCAAGTTAGTTTATTTTAATCTCTCTAAGGTTTTTTATTTTGTCTAGTGTACTGGTGTATGTCAGGATTTTTACATACTCCTCTCTATCATTCCATCTCTGTTTCAAAATTTCTATATATTTCTATTGCTTCTGTTGTCTTTCTTTTAAGTAATGTTCCTTTCTGGTTTTACTAATTTCGAAATACACTGAGTGTTAATTGTCTTTAATATGTTTAAGGAACACAAACGATTTAAGGAAACTAATAAAGTGGTTCAAAAATAAAAGTAAACTGTGTATTCTCTTTCTGTGTCCAAAGTGAAGGTATTAGTTCAATGGTAGCGCGTTGGACTCTCTCGCGGAGGTCACGTGTTCGAGTCCAGTGCTGCCCCTTGAATTTTTTACTTTCTCTTACTCCTAGTAAGAGGAAGTATTGTAATCGTGTCAAATTTTCGATATCGAGTTTTCACCGGAAATATCCGTTTTGAGGTTCCCTGAGTCCAAAAAAGCAGTTTTTAGCAAATGGTTTGTGTGTGTGTATGTATGTATGTATGTATGCATGTATGTGAACATCACAGCTCAAAAAGGAAAAACCGTAGGAAGTTGAAATTTGATATTCCGTTCAGGTCTCACCATGGGATATGACAGTGTGTTATCTACCAAAATTCCTATACCGGAAGTACCACTTTACTAGTTGGTTTTATTAATTTTTTGCGATTTTCTCAAAAATGGCCCCGACGATTTTCTTCAAACATAGTATATCAACTACACTTACAAAGAGCTACAGCTTTTATTTGAAACTTTTCTCCGAGAAAATTCATTTAAGGGCATTTTTGGGGGAGGGGTGGGGGTTATGTTTTTCTCTAAAGTGTTATAATTGATTATACAATTCTATCATCCAAACAAAATTAATTAGAAATAAATAGGTGGCCGAGATTCGCAAACTATAAAATTTGTCTGTTACAATTTTCAGAACTGCTGCAAGAGAATGTTGAGTGAGTGTTTTCACAACAGATTTTTTTTTCTTCCTAGAAGAGCTCACTGTTCGGTAATAGATAATGTGTAGCTAGAGGACACTGTCCAGAGGCCCGACAGTGCTATGAGAAGGTTCTGTGTGCTAATAACCACAGATGTTTACGCGCCTTAAAAAAAAAAAAAGAAGCGATTTTTATATGTCTTTTTTATAAGTTATTTCAGTTTCTTTTTTTATTAATAAAAAAATGTTATTAAAAAAAAAAAATATTACCCACATTTTTATTAATGAAAGTATAATAATTGTTTATAAAACCTTAACTTAACAGAGTTACTCATCTCGTATGCAAATGGTTACAATGTGGGGTCTTAATAATTTTAATGTGATCCTTGAAGCTTGTTTCATGAAACCTAGATTTTTTTTTTTTTAAATCAGATTCAAATGAAGATAGATATAGGTAATTAGTCTTTTAATAACAACAATACATTCAAAACATATTATTGTGGATAAAATTTGTTGTTAATATACCGTTAAATCTTGAAATATAGCTTTCCTTAAATGAACGATTGTAAAAGAAAAATACTTTTTTGCCTTACCAATATACCCCCAAGCGGTACCACAAGGAACCACTGCAATAGTATTCTATTATGAAATTCAAATAGAAGTCCTTTATTATGTTATTTGTATTATAACCAAAACCTGTGTGATAGCTACAAAATTTATTTTTCTTGTTTATTTATATAAAAAGAAAGATAATAAAGTTATTTTAATAATTATTAATGATTTGCATTAAACATTTGCATTAGCAAATAGAAAACTTTAATGAGGTTAGTTCATTTTATTATGATTTGATTTTTTTTTCCATTAGAACATTTTTATTACTTCGAACCATTTAAGTAAATACAATGTAAGATATAAAATGAAATAAAAATAAATAAATAAAGAAGAAAATTATCTTTATTATTTGATATCATGTCAACATTATATATTATTTAATAATAAATTTAAACAGAATAAAAAGTGTATAAAAAAATTTATTTTAACAGGATATTATTATTTTAATCAATTATAATGTTCTTTCTCAGTATAATGTAATTTTGATGTTATATCTATTTAAGAAGACAACTTCCTTATGGAGAAAGGAATTACTTACTGTTTATTTTTTATTTTATTCTGCAAAAAGATGCTTGTTTTTTTTAATAGTTTCTTTTGTAAATATTTACTTTCTTTTATTAATTATCAATTGATTGTATAATTTGAAAGAAGATAATAATAATAATAACTTATACTTCTATTCAGTTTAACAACTGTTTTATTTTTAGTGGAAATGGAAATAAACCTGGTGTGAAATGCACGAATTACCATTACTAATAAATTCATAAATTTTCTTCAAACTAGGAATTATACTCAATAAGGATTTTCTTAATCATATTTTCGGGTAACTAATTTTCCTCAACTTCTAGCAATAATTTTAATGTAACTTAAATATTAAGTAGACGTTAAAAAAAAATCTTACATTATATTGAAATTGGCACTTTAGAAGAAGAAGAACTCTAGAAGGCTGGCGCGTCTTTTTGGACATTTCCAAAACATTTGACTGTTGTCAGACACGAAGGTCTCTTACCTTATCTTAAAATCCTACCTGTCCAACCGTTTCTATTATTAAGTCACCTAAGGATCTTCCACTTCCCCAACTTATCCCATCCTAACCCCAAGGGTATGCCCCAAGGCAGCATTCTAGCACCTATTCTTTATACCTTATATACTGCTGATATCCCCGAGCATCCTAATACAACCATTTATACTTATGCCGGACGACACTGTAATCCTTTCCCTCTCATAGTGATCCCGCTAATCGCTTAAACATTCCCTTCAAGCCCATCTCCAATCACTCGAATCTGCAATGATCTTGGATCCCACAATTCGTTATGAAACCAAGGCAACAAAGGTGAATTTGAAGAAAAAAGCCATATATGGAAAGTGCATTCCTTATTATGAAGAAAAATTTAGAGAGCAATATAGCGATAGGATTACACTGTTCATGGGCCTGTGGTTTGGGGCAAGAGGTACTTATCCCGCAGACAACTCGAGGTTTTTCTGGACGAGGTCGCATTCACCCATCTAAATTGATAAATTGACAAGCCTAATAGAATTAATTATTATAGACTCGTTAGGCATCGTACATAATCATATATATAATCATTAATTTCCATTCTATTTTCTTTCTATTTCCTTTTTCTCCCTCCCTCCCCCAACTTTTTATATTTTATGTTCCCTCATCAATAATTCCTCAATGCGACCAGTTTGCAATACGATTTCTTTCTTTTTTTATTTTCTGTTTCTAAGTACCGTTTTTACTTTCTCTTACTCCTAGCAAGAAAGAGGAAGTATTGTAATCGTGCCAAATTTTTGATATCGTGTTTTCACCGGAAATATCCGTTTTGAGGTCCACCGAGTCCAAAAAAAGTGTTTTTAGCAATTGGTGTGTGTGTGTGTGTGTGTGTGTGTGTGTAAGTTATGTATGTCAACAGCATAGCTTAACAACGAAAAACCGCAGAAAGTTCGAACTTGATATTCCGTTTGGATATCACCATGGGATCCGAAGTAGATCAACGGTCAAAATTCCTTACCACCACTGAATAGGTACCACTTTACTGAATTGTTATTTTCACTTTTTTGCAATTTTCTCAAAAATGGCTCCAACGATTTTCTTTAAACTTGGTGTATCAACTACACATGCAAAGATCTACAATTTTTATTTGAAACATTTCTCCGGGAAAATGCATTTAAGGACACTTTTGGGAGAGGGGAGATGGATGGGTTTTCCTCTAAAGTGCTATTTTAGTTTACTATGCAATACTGCCATCTAAATAATATTAATTAGAATTAAATTTATTGTTGAAATTCCGAGTTTGAAAAAAATTTGATAACCGGAAGTGCGTTTTTACTGAAATGTATTTTTCAGTTTTCTGGTATTTTCTCGAAAACGGCTTCATAGATTTTCTTTAAACTACGCATGTGAACTACACATATAATGCTCTACAACGTTTATTTGAAACATTTCTCCTGGTAAAGTCATTTAAGGGCACTTCTGGGGGAGTGGAGGGGTTATGTTTTTCTCTAAAGTGTTATCATAGTTGATTATACAATTCTACCATTCAAATAAAATTAAATTAGAAATAAATAGTTAGCAAAAATTCCGAGTTTCAAGAAAATTAGTAAACCAACCGGAAGTGCGCTTTTACTGAACAGTTTTTTTTTTCCAGTTTTCGACGAACTCCAACCGAATTTCATCAAATTTGGTGAACACAAACTATAAAATTTGTCAATTATAATTTTGAGAACTGGAGTAAGAGAAAGTTGTGTGAGTGTTTCACACCAGATTTTTTTTATTGTAAGTTCATTCAATAAGCTGTTTTCTCTAATGTTTACAGATTCACCAGAACTCATAAAATCAATAAATGCTGTATGGATTTAGATGGTTATAGTGACCTGAAAGATCTATAATGCCCACCACTCTTCCGAAACATTCTCAGTGCCCTGCCCATCACTCGAATAGCAAGCCATCCAAGGCTCCTAGTAAGCTTAATGAACCTAATAATTTGGTAAAGTCGCACAGTTCCACTTTTAACAGATTTTTAATTAAAAGTTTGTTGATGGATTATTAAAATCAAAACCGCAATACTGGAAAACATTACAGATTTCTTCGTGATAGCCATTTTCTTCACTTTGTGGTCATCGATCGGTTTCCGGACGTTCGACCATCTTTAAACTTGCTTAACAAACAGTATGATATCCCAGACATATACAAAGCAAAATCCATACACTCATTGTCCTGTGTACAATAAAAATTACATAGTTAATATTAAGAATTACATAGTTATTTATAAGAAGTAATTTTTTATTTTGTTCTACTTTTAAAAAATAGCCCAGTTATTTTATATTTTTATTAACAATAAAAGAAGAATAAATAATAGTTTTCTTTCCCTCATTAAACTTGTAACGAAAAAAAAAATGGTTACCAGACAAGAAAGTAGGAAATTCAATATAATTTATATTGCTAGTGTAAAAATTAAATACACTTCCGTCATAAAATTAATGGCGTTTATTTAAAAATACATAGCCAATGTTTGTTTTTTTTCAAGTCAATATGAGCTCTGCTCAAAATTCAAATTTATTTAACTGAATATATTATCAAAGAACTCCTGATTTTAGAAATAGGTTGAATTTTAAATTTATTAATCCAGTTCTCTGCTCACTCTCCACAATAACACCCATCGTCTTCAGAATCTTGGCTGTAAAAATGGCCAGTGAAAATTAATCCACATGTAACAAATAATACATGAACTAGACTAGACAAGAGTCTCACTTGAACCATCATAAATGATTTAAAAGAATCGAACTAAACCAAATAAATTAGAAATGCTTCTGTAATTGTTTGGAATACTAATTAAAAAGTTTTTTACTTAACCATCTCATACTAAGAGTTGGGAATTTGCTTCTGATTGAATATTTTATTTATGCAGCATTCTAAATTTAAAAGAGAAGGGAATAGCTAAGTGGTTAGCATACTGGCCTCCCACGCGGAGGACCCGGTTCGAGTCCAGCTGTGCTGCCCCTTAGATTTTATTCTTCCTAGGAGCCTCTACAGCTTACTGTCCGGTGACAGTATGGACAATGTTGTCTGTAACGAGAGAACACTCTCCGGAGGCCGGCAGTGCACTGAGAAGGCTCCGGGCGCCAATGACTATAGATTTTGACGCGCCTTTAATTAAAAAAATTATAATAATAAAATTTAAAAACCAGTTCTGTGGGAAATTTGTATATAAAAAAAATACATTAGAAATACTGTCAGCTCCCGGATAGGATGACCATATTTCTGATAGTGAAAATTCCGGGAGGGGGCCAGTTGGTAACATTTTTCAAAAGTAGCCTAAGTGCATTATTATTATTATTATTGTAGTTCGGGTGCCTAATGGCGCGGGACCTAAGCCTATGTGGCCTTTATCCCCCCTATCTCCTTAATAAATCTCCCCCGGTAGCTTACCGGTTAATCTACAGTATCTCCAGATATCCCGAAACTCCAGCTCGCTCAGACAATCCTGTGAGAGTGATGCCCTCCCAAAAACACGAAACCTAGTTCCAGCGAAACGGGGGACACTGACAAAAGGTAGTGGTACACCGTTTCCCTGACTCCGTCGTTACAGTTCTAGCAAATGGGACTAGACGTCCTCCCTATATTAAACAAGTGGCTGGACACCCAAGTGTGTCCAGTCACTATCCCTATCAGACCCGTCCTACTAAGGGACAGGAGATACTCCGAAGTTCCCTGCCTACTTGTCTTTATAAATCTTTTGGCTTGGAGGCACCCCTGCGTGTCCCCCCAGCGTTTCTCCAAAACTTTCGTCTCCCAAAGTCTAATCTGTTTGTCACGAAACGTCTTTGTGACAGCCAGGGCTGGTTCAGGACCACAAAAGCCTAAGTGCATACTAATAACATAAGGCTTAAGCATAAGTAAGAACAAAAATATATGCCAAGATTTTACGGCCGCCCCATTAGTGCAAAGGCAATATAGCACGGACTTTATCCAGGTAATTTCAGTAAAAGTAAAATATAAATCTGGTATTTTATCTGTCGTAGCATGCATATTTATAAAAGTTCCTGACCGGTTTCGGATTTTCATCGATCGTCAGGGCAAATCATGTAGAGAGTTCACTTCAACTTAATGTTTCTATAACACTCACTCACCACTTGTTGATGTATATTATGGGGGAGGTGGGTATAAAGGTTTATGTTCTATGTTGTGGTTTTTTATATACCTTATAAATCTCCCCCATATATACAACCAACAAGTGTGAGTGAGTGTAACAGAAACATCAAATTGAAGTGAACTTTCTATACGAACTTGGTGAATTTGCTCTGACTATGTATGACAATCCGAAACCGGTCAGGAACAATGTAAATATGCTTGCTATGACGGATAAAATATCAGATGTTATCCAGGATTGCGGACTCATTCAATAAAATATAAACGTAATGATATCGATATTTTTACTTTACTGTACAAACTTTTTCCATTAGTCGGACAATTCGTGACATTTTGGTCGTTATTCGGGACCCCCCCCGGGACACATCCCTTAAAGTCGGGACTGTCCCGATGGTCACCGTAGCTTCCTGGGCCTTTCCCTGTTTTAAACCACTTATTGACAGCTGCACTTCGTCAATAGATATATTCGAATCTAAAAAAGGGTCTCTCAAATACGAGCAGGAAATGCACGACTAACAAAAAGAACCTTCTCTTTTTGTCTATGGGGTTACTAATAAAAATTACTATGTTGTCTAAACTGTTTCATAATGTTCCAAAATAATTTACTATTATTACATTGTACCAACTTATCAGTTACACTTAATTTACGTATACGAATCGTTTTTAATCTTTAAAAAATTTACATATTCCTTATTTTGGCCGCTAAGTAGTTGAGTGTAATATTAAAAAATTGGTAGATTTATGTAGTTTCATAATAGATTTTGCAATCTTCTTCTTTTTTTTTAAATTTAATATTACATTCTAAATCAAAACTATGGGCCTGACGTTTAACGATATATCAAAATTTGTTTTGTCTTGATTAAAGTTTTTAATTTTTAACATATTTAATATTGTAGCTATTTGATAAATTCATATTATATTTTCCAATATTTTTGGAAGTAAAAAAGTGACTGCCTACGATAATTTACGCCCGTTTCTTTGTTAATGTGGCAGTACTGATTAATAATATTTTAAATTTAAATCTTTAAATTCATGTTTTTATTTAAGTTTTTTATTTGAGCACCTTTTTAAGTTATAGTTGTTTTTTTTATTATTAAAGAATATTATTCTATCAGATTTTATTAAATTTATATCAGTAAATTTTTAAAAGAACAATTGTGTGAGTTTTACCAATTTACTTTATAGTTCAGAAGTATTGTCCGATCATTCATGTTATTTTCCGCATTAACCATCTTGGCCGTAACAAATACAACACAGATTGTTGTTCTATTTTATTTGGCGGGGTGGGCGGGGGGCAAGGAAACTTTCTTTGTATGAAACCAAAATAGGGAATACATTTTTATATCTTCTAAATTTAAGCTTCATTTCTGAAGTTCAGTTATTCTACATCTATTCCAATATTTTTATATATTTGTTGCACTGGAGTCTAGAGTAAACTATGTATGTTTTTGCTATTTCATGTGGATACTATTTTCATGTATTTTAAGTATCGGGCACATTTGTTTCTCCTGATGGTATCGCTGGTATATATGACCATTCTCGGCGATAGTTAAGTTTAGGTTAACTATCAAACTTGCAACTTGTAAACTAATAGTTCTGGCAGGAATGACATTGTAAAGTCATCAGAATGTCGAATAAAAGTACAAAATGTACTCTCGGAGTGTTTCAATGTAACCTGTGGTTTAAGGGAAGGTTAGCCTCCAATATTCTAACAGTAGATTATAGATTGTTGTAGGGAATTATTGTACTGCGACCTGAAATATCTATTGTGTCCCCGGAGCCTACTCCAATGTTGGAGCCGGCCTCCAAGCAATGTTCTCTAGCTACAGACAACACTCCTCATCACCGAACAGTGAGTTGTAGAGGCGGCTTCTAGGAAGAGAAAATTTAAGGACAGCATGCTAGATTCGAACCGGGACCTCCGCGTTGCTAGTCCAGCGCGCTGCCTCTGACCTAATCCCTTGCTTCTCCCTTGGCTTTCGCCAATTAACTAGGAACGGAGACCCTAGTTTGTGTACTGTGTTTGTTCTTGTCAAGCTAAGCTAACCCGTGGGGTCGCTACTCTCCAAGTAACTGCAAGCAACAGATACCTTGCGAGCATGCTTTAACAGTAACTTGGCATTAGAATGGGCAGGAATTCGTATAATATTAGATGATAAAAAATATATTAAAAAGGAATACAATTGGTCTTAAAAATTTGATTTGAATTTGTATTTTAATTTGTCGATGTATTTTTAGCATAATATGTCACGAAACGGTATTCAAGTTGGAAGTTGAAGTTTGTCTACAAAAAATCACAATTACTATGTGTTTTTTGGTGTTAAAAAAAAAATAATAATTGAACCAATTTCTTATAAATAAGGAAGTTTACAATACCATAATAATTACTTATTAATTAAATTAATGCTTAGTTTCTTCTAGAAAGTGATTGACAATTAATTACTTACAAAATGTGCAAAAGTATGAAAACTTTTCAATTTCCGGTAGAGTTGCATGTTAATATAAAAGTCGCTCTCATGGTGAGAGGATTCAAGATTGAATAAAAAATAATAAAAAAGTTCTTAGAACGTTCTCATAAAGATTAGAAATCTTTATTTTTTCCATTGATAAAAAATGAATAGGAAAGGGTGGGAGACGCTTTTTAATAATGAAGGTCATTTTTCAATTCGGACTTACTTAATCAGGCCAGATTTCACTGGTTCCTTTTTATTTTTATTTTTATTCATTTCTTTTTATGTGCAATAGTTCTCCAGATAATAGATGGTAATTCTATAAACTTGGGTTACCCTATAATGTATAAAATTAAAAAAAAAAAAAAATAATGATTAAAAGAAACAAACTATAGTCTATTTTATTATCAGAGATCATGAGAGATTTTAAGTGATAGCCTGCTTCTTTTTATAGCCATCGACCGGTTTCGGGCGTTCGTCCATTATCAGATTGTTTTTGTCAAAACAATATGATAACATAGGCTTGCACACAGCAAATTTAGTTAATACACTAGTTTTAAAAGTGTTTTTGTTAAGATCTGACTAGGTTAAAATTCGTGCGAGAATTCAGGGTTCAATTTCCGTTCGGGCAAATTCGATGTTGACCCAGCATCGTGATAAAAAATGGGAAGCTAGAATTGTTAGCGTCCTAGGTACATCCTAGCGTACCAGGCAGGAACTAAACGGCGTGGGAACTGCTTACCACCCCCCTATTCCAATCGCCATCTGGCAAGCCCAAACCTTGGCCCTTCATGGGGCAGTTACGCCATAGCCATAGGTTTTTTTTTTTTTTTAATCTAGGTTAAGAGAGGGTTCTTGATACCCGAGTGGGAAAATATGTTGTTTTTTCGCTTTTTAAAAGGCTAGTATACATTGTTCCTTTTCAAAATGGAAACATCCAACAAGTGGCGTTGTGTAACTTACGTTTACGTTTTTGAAGGAGGTTTATTTTGATAATTAATTACCCATACTTTATTTACTATTTTATTTTTAATTGTTCTTTGAGTGTAGGACAAAGCGAAAGAACAATTCGTCAGCCGTGGACTACTGTGGAATAATTATTGATAAGAAATGATATACGATATATGAGTATACGATATACTCGTAATTTCATGATATTCTGAAACTATAGGGTGTTTTTGTGGGATGTACAAAGAAAAATAAAGAATTGAAAAAGTACACGGACTGAACACTGATTATACTGTTTCAGTAAACAGAGTACTGCAAGGACTTCATAGAAACGAGTATAGCGTGAGAGTCTGAGTCTGTTGTTGAGGTGCTGAATGTTGCTGAGTCTTCCGTATCCTTCCAATGCTTCTCCCAATTGCTTTTCATCCATTCTTTGATTTCTCTGTGGCAAAATTGCTTGCTGACGGCTACTGCTGCCCACAAAACGCTTGAGCCAACTCATCCGGCCACTCATTGCCCTCTGTGTATCCAGAAGAGCTCTACGCTGAGTTAAGGATTCTTCTGCATTCATCCACAAATTTAGAACTCCAGCACGGCTTATTCAAAGCCTTTAGTGCAACTTGTCATCAGATAATATCCTCATTTCTTTAACTTCCCCCTCCTATTCTTCAGCAACAATATTTCTTACGACTTTACGTCTATACATTCATCTTCCATTATTCGTCAGTGAGGAAACCGCAATCACTTTTAGCAAACTAATTAAAAGACAAACGCCCAAAATGGAGCTCAATCACCAAAGACCTTTTAGCAAGCGATGGATTGCATGAGGCTTATTCATTCCTACTTTAAAATTGAAGGATAAAGTTTTAAATGTTCTTTATTTAGATCCAGAGTCTTTCAGAATTAAAAAAAAATCTGGTGAGGCTAGAGTGGGGAGAACCTGTATATAAGTCAGTGAGAGATCTAGACATGGATCAATCAATCTATCAGTTTCAACATACATCGTATCGTGTCCATAACTCTACTCTACTCCTTTATTCTATAAAATCATTACAGTCCAGTGCAGTTTATGTAAGCTTATAGCCATATTATAACAGTGTCTTCATATCTCGTCTAATTAATCGAACCCAATTTCTCTCCTCATAAACTGCCGTAATAGTAACCACTCCACACAACTTTCTCTTTTCCGCAGTTTTTTCAAAAGGCGTAATTGGACAAATTTACCCTAGTGGTACAAATTTATGAATTTTCATCGGCGGTAGTCGAACTCGTCGAAACTGGTAAAAAAAATGATTCAGTAAAAAAAGCGCACTTCCGGTTTATAATTTTTTGAAACTCGGAATTTTAGGCCATCTATTTATTTCTAATTAATTTTGTTTGGAAGGTAGAATTTGTATAATCAAACTATTATAGCACTTCATAAAAAAACATAACCCCATCCCTCCCCCCAAAACCCCCTTAAATGAATTTACCAGGAGAGAAATTTTGAATAAAAGTTGTAGCTCTTTAAATGTGTAGTTCATAAAAAAAAAACGTCGGAACCATTTTTGAGAAAATCGCATGAAATTGAAAAAACTATTAAGTAAAGTGGCACTTCCGGTCGAGGGATTAAGAGTTGACCTACTATCGGTTCGTATGGTGATACCTATTTGGAATGTCAAGTTTGAACTTTCTACGATTTTTCGTTTTTTAACTATGGTGTTCACTCACATACAGACCATTTTCTAAACAACACATTTTTGGACACAGGGGACCTCAAAACGGTATTTCCGGTGAAAACTCGATATCGAAAATTTGACACGTTTACAATACTTCTTCTTACTAGGAGTAAGAGAAAGTAGAAAATATTACACCACACTCACTCAATGATTTAATAAAAATGGCTAATAAGCGGCCTCTACACGGTCAATAATATTGATAATACCTTAGCGTACTGACAATAATATTAACCGTGTACGGTGAAAAAATTGTAATGACGGTCGGTATTGATAAGAGTATTGATGAAATCTGGATTTTCTGATTTTCGTGTATCAATACTGAGAATTGGAGGGGATATTGACAATAATATAGACCATGTAGGGGCGGCGCCAATATTTCCATCAATACTCAGTTCAGTAGTTTTATACAACGTTGAAACTAACCTCAACAACAGTGATACAATGCCTTATACAAAGGTACTTTGGAAAGATTTGTGTATTAAAATAAAACTTCAATCATACATTTTTGAAAGGTGATTGTAATTTTTTCAGTGTCTTGTAGGACATACATAAAGGTTTCACAGGTTTCTATTACAAGTTTACTGATAGTTGTTGGGTTGGGGACATTATGACTGAAAACTTGAAGTCTTCAAAATTTCTTTCTGTGGCCAAGTACCTGTTAACTTATACATTTCCCTAACACTTATATACTTTCTCTCATATTTCTGTTCTGTCTTCAAAAATTGATCAACCATCTGTAACAGTTTTTTAAAGGTAGGTTCATCCATTCGAAAGTAGTTCTTGAAATCTTCCACATCGCAGAGGCTGGATTTCCTTCAACAGTACTAAATAAGAATATTCATCTCTTTTCTTTAACCACTCTTTTATCTACTGTTTGCATTTCACTTTATGAGTAGTAACAAACGCCAAAATAATGGCTACGCAACTTTTGTACGATTATTCATTTTTTGGAAGGGAAAAAACCGAGTAAAACCGCGTAGATTCACTCTCCTAGTGGTAGAAGTAGTAAGTACTGAGCAAAGTTATTGACAATAATATTGATCGTGTAAAGTAATGAAGTATTGAGACACGTTAGCACGAGTATTGATGGTTATATTATCAATACCAATATTAACAATATTATTGACCGTACAGGGGACCGCTATACGAAACAGTTAGCTTTAGTTGTTTAGTTGTAAGAGACCAGAAAACAAATTGAACAAAGTTCAGTTTAGTACTTGCTGTTTTCATATCTCAAAACTTTCTCAGTAGGTCTCTAAAGGCATTTAAAATCTTATTCTGTTATTGAATCGTATCTTTTAAGAAAGCTTCTCAAAAACATTTCACCTAAAGGCAATTTTATATTCACAGTTACATTTAAATAATCATACCTAATTATTGTTCAGCCAAACTTTTATAGTAAATAAAATTACGACGTCATGCTGAGGCGTTATGGTTTAATATGAAAGTTTACTACCCTAAATATATTATAAAATTATATACATTTTTATATTTTTATCGAGGCAGTCTTAAAATAAGTGAAAGTTTTGAACAATCCTATATATGATAATTCGCATAAAATTGAAATTATTGAAGAATTGTGTTTAATAAGAGAGAGAGAGTGTGAGAGAGAATGAGAGAGAGAAATTATGATCTGATTTCCACTAAAAATTTAGATAAATAAAAATATTTACTATTTTCAAGCAAATCCCAGGTAAACATATTTGTGTATGCAAGAGATATAGAAAGTAAATATTTACTATTATTTTAGGCAGCATTCATTTTTAGCTAGCGCTTTTTTTTTTCTTTTTTTTTTAGGGAGGGGGAAAAATGCCTACGCACGAAGCGTGGGGCTTGCACCCATTAAAAACCCCCTTCCCTCACAGGCACTTGTCCAGCCCGGAACTGCTTATGGTACTACTTGGGGGTGGTGCCTCGTAATGCCACTACGGGCTGCCTCCGGCCTAGCTGGACCCCGTCCTCGGGGGGTCGAGGTGTCTACTCATTTCGCCTATCTTCATCCGCAGGATCGTCCGGACAAAGGTAGCCACCCAGTTTCAACGATCCGTTCCGGCGAGCATGGCCCTCACCACTGTCTCCGGGGAGATCCTCCCGATTTACGCTTCCAATCTCCCCGTTCACGGACCCATCTTCTGCCGCACCTAAAAAAGGTATGAGGAAAGCATCGTCTCTCTCTCCGTCTCCGTAGATGCACGACGGGTCTCCCACTTTTCCCACCCTCCAAAGGTACGCGGCAAAACAGCCATGTCCTGTAAGAAATTGGGTCGACCTCGCCATGCCGCCTACATACCCATTCCGACAGACTGGGGATAAGCTTCGCGGTCCACCCCGCGGTGCTCATTCTCCCAACGCTCCTGCCACCTTTGCAGTGTGGCCTGTCTGGCCCTCAGCCTGGCATCTGCTTCGACTGGCTCTCCCTTCCTCTTCCAAACCTCCTGCCTCTCCCTGGCCTGAAGGCCAATCGGCATCATCCTTGCGATCCCTAGGACAGCCGGCTCAGATACCGTCCGGTACGCGCTGGCTATCCTAAGCGCCCCCCTCCTTTGTACCGCGGCCATACATCTCCGGTGTCTAAGAGCGCCAGCCCAGATCTCACATCCATACAGGAGGGCGCCGTCCGCGACAGACATGAGAAGCCGGCGTCTGCTGGCACTTGGTCCTCCCACGGTCGCCATCAACCTGCTCAGACTCATAACCACCTTC